>DVZL01001731.1:0-16869 GCA_018236625.1 Lasaia peninsularis
AAATAGCGTCATCGCTTGACCCATACATTCATATGCGGACCTCGATCGCGTCACGGGTTAAAGGTAGAATAAAATGACGCGTGGTAAAAATAACAGTCGTAGATACGCAAACTATCAAAATGTTCAAATTATTGGATGTTGAAGAATAGGCTTAGGAATAAAAAGAATAGGAAAGCTTGTGAGTATGGATGTTTGTTTCTCTTTCACGAAAAAAGTACTAGACCGATTTGGATGAAATTTTGTAATAATATAGCCTATACATGAGATTAGCACAGATGCTACTTTTTAGCTGAGTACATCAATAAGAGGGTAGGTTTTTACACAATAAGTATTATAAGTCGGAAAAAAATCTGCCCTTTGATAATTCACGCCGGCGGAAAGTTAGTTGTGGAATAACCCAGTAAGTTAGACTATTGGATTCTTTTACAATAATCCAGTAGTATAATGTAGAATAATCCAGCTAGTTAGATTACTGGATTATTCTACTACGTGTAGATAAAGCCCTGAGACGACATAATATTTATTGCATTTGTAGTAAACTTACTTGAAACTCCAGGCCAAGTTGACAATTCAAAATTGTCTATTTTAATGTCAAAAGGTTATTTATTTCTCGCAATCAGGAAATCCGGCGGCTTGTTTGATAAAAATGGACACGGAACACTAAAAAGCTAAATGATACCGGGCTTGCAGACCAACAAACAAATCCTTGCCGAATGGTTTATTAGATCTCGTTCATTTTACGTCTATTTGTTATATTTTATGACTTCGACCTTCTTTCAAGCTTTCAACATATTTCAGAAGCATTTCACAATAACATACGTTTTGTTCTTGATTACAAACGTTCCAGGAGGTAATTTTATGTGAAAATGTTTTGAGTTCTTTTAAAAAACATAGAGTGAAAAATATAATAAAGGTTTAGGCCATTTCAAACAGCATTTATAAATATAATTATCTATATAAGAATACAGCTGTCCACCCGCGGCTTCGCCCGCGTTAATTATTTTAATACCACAGATAACTTTCAAAGGGCAAAATTGTTTCCATCTTACGTGTTGCGTAAAAACATACACTCTTTTATGTATTCGGGTAAAATGCAGCCTAAAATAAAAAATAATAAAATAAAATAAAATTAAAATGGAAAAGTGTCTGTCCTTTGAAAGTTGTCTGTATTATTAAAATAATTCACGCGGGCGAAACCGCGGGCGGACAGCTAGTGAGGTATATACCTATGCACCTGTGATTACCTGGGAGCATAGTAAGCACCTTTGGGCATATTCGCATAAATATATTTATTGTACACATTTTATGGGTCTATATCTATCTACGAGTATCTATCTATATAATTAACATAAAAATGAATTTCCGTTCGTTCGTCTCGCTAAAACTTGCGAACGACAGAACCGATTTGGCTAATTTTGGTCTTAAAATGTTCGTGGAAGTCCAGGAAGGGTTCGAAAAGTTAAGTAAATTTGAAAATAATCTTAAGATATAGTAAAAACAACAATTTAGTTTTCCCTTAGAAACTATTCCAATCTTTCAAACATTGGTGTCCGTTCTGTCATTCAGACTTTAATTTAAAAGTAAATTTTATACATTTTAAGTGCGGGCGGTACGAAGTTCGCTGAGACAGCTAGTAAAATATATTTCTTACGATATCCCCAGTGGTTGACTTACATTTACTGTAGCATCAACATAATAAAAGACAAACACTGATGTAGTGACATGCTGCCATTCAATAAAAGCCCTCGTAGAACTCTTTAATGCAGTAGGAATATGAAAATCTCATTGCCGAACTGTTGTAATTATCTAATAATTTTAATAGAAGTATATAACATACAATATACATATTATATAGTTTGTAGTATAACATAAAAACCTACTCGTAAAAACATACATCTCAAATAATATCTAATCTGTCACTTTTGTAACAAAAACCTTTTTAAATCAGACACAGCTTGTTGCAAAAAAAAACGACTTTTTTTGTATAAAACGTTGTCGTCCGAAATATCTTCTATTGAAATTTTATGACAATACAAGCGAAAATATTGAAGAGAAAACGAGACAATCTTTTTTTCAAAGTGTCAAATCGTAATTGATTGGCGATAAGTACAGAAGTAGCTTCGATACAATGGGGCAGGTACCAAAAATCTGGTACAAAAAGAACATTGTGATTTGTGACCGGTTCGTCGGCCAGTTCAATTGTTCTTTCGCTAAGTTAAATTTATGAATTTGTTTTTAGAAAGTTGAAGTTTGCGAATTTCGAAATGCTGCTCGACGTTTTGTAATAGGAAACAATAATTTTGTAATAAACCATAGACAATTATTATGAAGTTGCAAACTATTACAGATGTTTTATACCAATTAATATATTTAGTTACATTTTACCGCGCGGCATACATCTTCTAAACCGGTACAATCACAATTCACACCGACTTTTGATATATCTATACAAATACATAAAAATTGGAGTGTCTGTATGTAATATTAAAATAACCGTTTTTTACTAAACACATATACCTATAAGTAGGTACGTGTACAAAGTAGTAGGTACATAATATTACCAAAACAGTAACTATTGTTAGAATTTTGTCCGTCTGTCTATTTGTATGTAATCTCTGAAACGGCTGGACTGATTTTGTTTTCACGGGAGTTTCACTGGCCGGTAGCTAATTTAACAAGGAATGACTTAGGTTACTTTTATTTTAGATTTTTATACAAATTAAATTTGATTAGGTAGGTATACCAACAACAACCAAATCGTAGTGTGTAAATCACCATATAGTAAACAAATCGCTTTCTCTGTCCCTATATCCCTATGTGTGCTTAAAACTACGCAACGGATTTTGATACGATTTCTTAAATAGATAGAGTGATTCAAGAGGAAAGTTTTTATGTATAGTTATAACATACATAATATGCGAAGCCGGAGCGGGTCGCTAGTGTATTAATAAATTATTAAAAATTATAATGATTAGTAATTATTATTATTATAGACTGATTAAACATTATTAATAACTGACTTAGTTTGAACCCTTAGCAATCGTAACTTACCAACATGAGAAGAAAAGGCGAAAAAAAACCCTCCTCCACCAGATTATAACCTCGCCATGTTATTTTAGATTTTAAGTGCCTTCGAATATTGAAATTAGGCAGTCATGATGCGGTAACAAAAGTAGAAGCAAACATGATAAATAATACGAAATTATTGTTTTGAGTTCCTCAGCGTTTAACGGGACGTCCAGAAATAATATTTCGGCGATGTTAATAATTTATAATAGGTCTTTTACGATTTAAAAATTATGTAAATATGTAATTCCTATTACAGATTTAACCATTATCAGTCGTAGCAAACTGCGAGTACCCACTTACTTAGTTGTAGTTTAGTGTAGTTACCTAATTACGAAGTAGGTAGCTAATTAGATAATATATTGCATTAAATTGCATAATGAACTTGTTACATAATTTTTAGTTTTAGGTTAATATTTACCTCTGAAAATATTATGAACCAGACTCAGAGAAAGATAATAGGTAACTAACCAGGGAATGGCATTCGCAAAATAAAGACGTAGTTAAAGCAAGTGCATATTTATTTATAACTAGCTTTCATTTTCATAACCTAGCTGATAAGTGATAACTTTCAAAGACCAGAATTTTTCATATTATTGCGTAAAAAACATACCTTATTTTTAATGTAGTCAGTTAAAATGTAGCCTATGTATTACTTTCATGTATAAGCTAGGTATATTAAGAAATTTCTAGTACTGTAAAGTTTCATTTAAATCCGGCCAGTAGGATATTATTTTTCATGAAAGCGTAACAAACATCCATACATACATATATGATACATTTATCCCTCCTTACAAACTTTCGCGTTTGTAATATTACTTAGTAGGATAGTCTGTAACATATTTCTGGTAGATATCGATATTCAACATATTATTATATTTGCCGACTGAGTGCTTTTATTCCACAAAAGCAGCATAGGTAAGTAGTAAACTGATTTCGGACTTACCAAACAGATGCGGCAAGTCCAAAGTAATACAGCAGTAAGAAGACAACAGCACAGTTCGGGTTCGCCAAGCCGTCGTGTGCAAGGAGCATTCTTGTAGGTGAAGTAGTGTCTTTGGCACATCCAGCAGCAGTCCTTCCCGCAGCAGCCCGCACCCCCCAACCCGCAGCCGTTGCACATCTGCATAGGGCTACTAGCACCAACGCTCGTTCACCAGCTCCTCCCCTCTCACCACAGACCAACTGAGCACCCACAGCTGCTAGGGTACAGGCGAAACTCAACGCCGCCCAAGTTATCAACCAAACTTCCGCAGCTCTACGTTCTCCTGCGTCCCACAACACTTCTGCGTCACAAAACTGAGCACAACGACTTGAACCGCGAACCCAAATCCAACTGTTTGGCTTTATAAGACGTCTGCAAGAGCCACGTCCGGAATTAGACGTATCTAATGGTACGGTACCAATAGGTGGTGTTCTTTCACCAGGACCTTCCATGCACATATGCTCATGGTTATTCTCTGCGGGGAATAATGAACAGTCTAACTCTGCTGGCCAAGGAAAACCAAATCCTCTGAGAACCGGATAGCAGCGAGAATAAACACTTTCGCATAAGCCTCGACATGGACCTATTGGTAAGGCTACTTTGTCTGTGCACATGGGGACGTAAACTGCACAGAGGAATAGGTGAAGTTGTGATGAGCACCCATATTGCACGAGAGGGCTAAAAGTTTGTAAAGTTACGTCGGCATCTGTTTGGAGTGTGTGCCGAGCTAAGTTTGGCATTCCCGTTTGGTTATATCCAATATTCTTACACATTGCCACTTTAATAGGTTCACATGTCCTCACTGAAGCCTCTGAGGCTACTTCTAAGGCACTAATCACAGTCAAGATCACAATTTTTATACACTTCATTGTGATATTCACTAAACTTTCATAATAACGTGATTTTTCGCGCTCGCGATACTCTAAAAACTTACGCGCTACACGACCAACGGCGCTTACGTCTCGAGACGTTTTGAAATTTGTATTTTTGTTTTTGTTGCCGCTTGCCGGCTACGGGCATACGCTACGAAGGAAGCGGGTTCATGCTACAAAAAGGTCAACTCGCGGCAAGTACATACAAAAGTCGCCCGTAAACAGGATGATAGTAAACTTTCCAATAGATAGAGAAAGGTATTAGTAGTTAGTAGGTAAGTATACTTAAGATGTTCATAAAATATGAAAAATTAAGACGCATATATAGTCACTGCAACCGAATCAAAATGAGTACAATTAGTAATTTTTAAATTGACCATGACCATGTTTTGGACTTTGGCGCAAGTACTAGTTTGTCAAAGGCCGAGTGTGACTATCGTATCCGAAAAAACTAAACAACGTTGAGACCTACAATTATCTAACATTAAGCTATGCCTACACTATTTAGGTATTCCCATAAATTATTTGTTTTTTGTTAACTACCTAAAGTTAAGCTACGTGTATGATTTATTTATTTAGGGCCAGTTACAGTTTCACAGGTATTAACATAAATGTTCTTAAAACAAAAGTTACAATGTAGAATCTATTTATAAATCGGCCACAATATGCACCGGTTTAAAAAATGCTATATATACCTGGATGTAAAGTTAAGCCATTTCTCCAAATGAATAAAACTGGATACAAATTGATGATCCCGTAGGCTTCTCGAGAGGCGATATTCAATTAAATAAAAATTTATAAGTTGTTTAGTGAAATGCGATGACGAAGACATGGAATCTTCAACGACTTGCAAAAATACGTGTATTTTTTAAATTTCAGATTTGGAGTTCCTGTCTTACGTAAGAAAAATATTTGACGTTATTGTAATTACTAAATATTAATATAATTTTAAAATAATATACTTTAAATGTTTTATTTTATTTCCCCTTTTTAAAAAGTCATCATATAAAAGTTTAGAATTTTAAAACATCACATTGTTTTTTTTATGAGAAACTTCAAATACACAACATAGGTACTTAGTAAGCTTGCAACTGGTGAGCAAGCATTTACTCCAATAATTTAAACGCAGTAAAACTGCAAAACATTGTCGTCTAGGTACTTTTCATTCATGTTCCAAAAACTGCTGAACCAATAGCCGCAAAATATATGAGACTACCTGCAACGATATGAACTCCCTACAAAATAAGTAGGTATCATCAAAGTCGAAAATAGTTGATGGAGTAATTGCGTAACACACGTAAAAATAGACAAAGAAACATGAAGGTGAATTGGTGACTATATCCTTTTTGAAGTCGTTTAGAAAATCTGGATTATCAAGGTTTTTTCGAGTTAATACTTCTACTTTAATATATGTCAGAACAGTATAAAAATAAATTGAAATGAAGCACCATCTTTTAAGTAAAAAAAGAATTGTCAAAAATCTGCATACCCAGTCGTGAGTTCGAAAGTGATAAACAAAAAAAATACAGACGAATTGATGATAAGCTCCTAAATTTTTTCGTTGAAAATATATATGTGCACCTAGCTTTAGTGTGTTATCATATCAGTGTATCGATTTTTAGATTAAATTGGTATCGGACTGATATCTAAATATGATATACGTTTGGGTAGTATTTATTCATGGATAACTAGGCTTTGCTTTGAACGTCACACACGTGGGAAACTAATATTTTTTTATAATTTTACTATGAATAAAAATCTACCACCCATATCCGAAGGGGTAGGCAGAGGTACCTAAAGAACTAAAGCGATTTTTATATAATTTTATATTGCTAGATTTTTTCTTAGCAGTGTTTATACCAGAAAATATCTAAATCGGCACCGGTAATTTAAGAGATTATTTAGAACGACTAAGCTCTGCAACCCATGTTTCCAGGGCCTATCCTAAATCGGGTCGAATTTGAATACACGAATCCTCGTGGTGTTTTGATGATGACGTAATAGCACTCTGAAAATTTAAGTTAGAAAATCAAAATATATGAGATAGCCTAATAGGCGATATTCATGTGATTTAGATAGGGCCTAAAATAACGTGTAATCTTTATTGCTGAAGAAATAAATATACATAAATATTTTTTCCAATATTCAAGTTTTTATTGTTAAAATTAATTCTTTAAAATAGTATTTTTGTAATTCCCTGGCAAATTTTGAAAACGCAACGCCATGACGCGACGTGACGTCAGGGTCCGATGTTAACCGATATCCTTATTTTTGCGTCTTATGGCATAATGTGGAAGTTTTCGCACATAGGGACAATAAAGTATTTATAATTTATAAAGTGAAATTAATTAAGTGAAGTATAATAACACTTCACTTAATTTCACTTCGTTGGCAAATTATTATTCTCACGTCTCAGTGGACGGTGACGTCATTAATAAGCGCGCTAAAATAGCGTTGTTTAAATCATCCGAAAATGATGATAGTTTGGATAATTTCACCTTCTTTATCACTATTTTGCAAGTGTTATATTTTTCAGTTATATAATCACTTGAAGTATTGTTTTAAAAAAAAAACATGCATAATCCTTATTGCTATATTAATAAACGTCAGTGCTTCTATTTGCTAGTAGAATATACGTAGAGTAATTTCCGTCGTTGAAGGAGATTACATTTGTACTCTTAACAAAAATTTGTTTCAAATGCGATTTATTGCTAACTCTCTTTAGACTTACCAATCTCTCTTTCTACCAGTTTTTTGGAGATTAAAAAGTTTAAACAAGCCGGCCTCGTGAGAGTAGGATAGTCAGCCCTATTAGAATGAGATAGTTAGTTATTTAATTTTGCGGAGGACTGTTATCTCCTAGTATAAGCAACTAGAAACTCGATTTTTCGGTCCTCAGTTATGCGGATTAGGGATTATCCCGACTAATAATGATCAAACCTAAATGCATAAAATGATACTGGACCTAATAGCAGCTTTTCACACTACTTTTACTACAAATTATAATAAAAGCGAGTCTAAACACGTGAATCGACTTGTTTACATACTCGACGTTTCAACTAAGCTGCAAATTTTATTATCAAGTAGGTACCTACTTATTTCAAACACATTAAGACTCGAAAATACGATCATGGTTACTATTACATTTAAAGACAATTTGGTATGTACTGTTTTTATTTTTAAGAAGTAAAATTATAATGACGATGAAATATTTTTTTGAGTATTTTATATAATGTACCTATTGTATAAGTACCTTTTATATAAGTACAAAATTAGCTTTTCTTCATACATTCCATTATCCGGATTATCCATATGCCTAATGACGAGAATTAGTCCGGTTAGAGTTTCTACTGAACTTTATGTACTTAAAACGTTCTACCTCTTTTGATTTTATTTCATTACATACACATACAAAGATAGCATACACATAGAATAATTTTAAGATGACAGTACCACCAAAAATTTGAGTTTCATATTTACCCCCGACGTTGACGGAGACGGTAAATGCATTTGGAGATGCAAGCCAATGTTGCCATTTATCTCCAAAACTACCAATACGATTTTTAAAACATGATGTTGAATCATACCTACTTATATTTATTTAAAGGTAAATAAAACAAATGTTATAATTTTAAATGTTTTATAATACATAGTTTACTACAATAATATGCATTACTGTATATCAACATAAATAGGTTAATATTATAGTGAAAATTAGTTTTACAAAATTGGACCAAGATAATTTGTGAAGTCACCGCTTCTCAAACATCAAAATAAGAAGCAACCGGCGAAAATAATTATTTACATTTCAATGGTGGACTGCTTTCACGAGGCATATCCCCACTACCCCTTCATTTTATTCACAGTTTGATGAAGGTGGAAATTTTATTTTATTAAATATATATTTGCTGATATTAAGTTAAATTCTACCAAAGGGAGTTTATTTAAAATGAAACCCATTTGTTTAATAAATATAAAAATGAGGGGTATCTATTGAATTTTTAAATTCTCGAATCCAAATGTACTCTGCAAAAAAATACAATGATTTTTAAAATAAAATGTTATTACTTTTTCTTGCCAGTATTAGCCACTCAACAGTGAGACATGAGGTTTAATCGTCTGTGTCTGGAGATTACGGGCATCTCTAATTTATAATTACATCAAACTTTTTTTTTACAAGTTTTTTTTTAATTAATAAAAAAATGTAATTGTTTACAAAATGAATGAAGACTCCCATTTTACATTGACAAAACAAAATTGTAAATACACTAATTTGAAATAGGAATTATGTATTTGACAAAAATCTGCTATTCATTAACAGAGGAGACTCTTATTTAAGGATATCAGTTATCCGGCGAGGAGTAATGGGGATAGCCCATCTCATTGATAATATACTTAGTATAGCTAAAACAAAACATAAATAGTTTTACAATATTCTTATAATACAAGGAGTTTTCACACTTTAAACTCTTAATTATTTATTTTTAATGTGCTAGTTTCTATACTGAACATGTTCAGTTGTGCCACAAAAAATCTTTTTAAGTTTCTTTAATGGCAACATTCATATGGGATTATTAACGAAATCTACACTAATAATTATCTCTGGTGACGATATGTAGAATATACTACTTCTGCAAAATCATCTTTAAAATCATCTTTCATTTACCAGGATATGGTGCCGCTCAACACTTGGAATTATCTACATGTTTTGCCGATTGGAATATTGGACAAGCACAAAAAAAAACCTTTCAAGAGCTTAAAAATCATATTATTATAGTTTAAAATCCCTAAAAATCCCTGAGTATCAACAAAATGTCTTTTAATATATTTGTTTTTGTATTTTGTTAGTAATTGTTAGACAAAATATACAGATAATTTGTATAGCTTTCCTATACAAATTATCGTTTTTTCATAAAGCTTTAATAATTGTAAATAAAAACTGAAATAACTCCAAATAATTGTGTTCTATAAAAAGTTATTGTTGATGAAAAATTTTAGTCAAAACTCGGTCAAAATGAAGAGTATGAAAGCAATATTTGAATTCCTACATTAAAATGTAAAGAACGACGGAGATTAGCGATAAGATTTCATGATTTTTTAGTTCAAAACATTGTTAATGTTCATACCAGTAGAAAATATTAGTGATGATTCCATTAATAATCCTGCATATACATTAAACACACCAATCTATTAATCAAATCCCATGTAAATCATGTCTCAAAAATTTTAGTCTTTCCATATTTTAACATTTACAGATCCTATATCTAATTATAATACAACATTTAAACTTTTGATTAGATGTTATCTTATCTGTATAATATAATCATAAAACATCTCCAGCGCCTAACAGACTCTTTCAATTTATTTATTCCAAGGCCCATATTCTAAAATAGAACTCAAATGTAAAATTTTTAGGTATGGTTAAACAAAATAAATTTGTGTATTAGCAGGATAAGGGTAACACAAAAAAATAGCTGTCATTTAATACAATTGTCAAAGTGACGTTTTTGAATAAGGGCCTTAAGTGACCATAGCCATTTCTTTCTTTTTTTCATCTCACTTTCAAATATCAACAAACTATTAATCCCCCCTTGCAAGAATATACTCAAGTTGAGACGATCTCTGACTCTCGACAGAAATAATGTGATATTTACGCGAATAAACCACAATTTCCATCGATATTTTTTGTTGAAAGTACAAATTCAAAGTCTATAGTATTCTAATAGAAATACAAAGAGAATTCACATAGTTAAACAGGATCTTTCAGAACGGTATATAGATTTGTATACCGTTCTGGAATTTTATTACAGTAAAAAAACCGCAAATAAATCAAAATTACGAATTATCGAAAGAGGAGAGACCTTATTACAGAAATTACAAATAAACCAGATTACATGTTATGCAGAGTATTAAGAGCAAAGTTATTGTTTTAGTTTAAAAGTTTACCATATTGATACACTATATCTTATAAAGTATAGATTCAGTCAATAAGGGGGTCAAAGATCATATCAGATAGTTTGGCAGTTCACTGTGATCCATCCATCACACCTACCCAGTAAATAAAGTGTCGTACGTCATCTGTGTAATACAGACGTCATATTTCCCATGATGTCCAAAATCTGAATTTGGGCGCTGGAGAAGATGGAATGCAATGCTATTAATTGCTAAGCAATTCTGATGCGCGCATTTTGCCGATATTAATCAAACGTATTCGTAATACAGAGTATGATAAAGACAGTAAAATAGGCCACCGATGACAGATGTCATTGTCATCTATCAATTATTATCTTTCATATGTTCATCTTTAACAGCTATAATTAAAAGTGGCGTTTAAGCATCATTTTATAGTTTTTATTTACTTAAATGCCATATATGACGTGAAAATTTTGAACTACCAAAATCATTTAAGTATATGAACGTAATTTAAAGTTTCACCAAAAATATATTAACATTAGGGTACTTTAATTGAAGATGGCTTTCCCTTATATATTTCTGGTAAATCATAGATCATATTAAAAAAAAAATACAAACAAAACAATACATTTTTAGTTTTGGTTAGGGTGATACATCTATGAAGCTCATTCTAGCAGACCAGTGATTCTTATAGTTGTATAGCAAAGCATTGCAGCATATGGCGGGAATATATTTTTTGAGGTAGACGTTGATCTGACCAAAACAAATGTGTAGAAAAACAACGTAGTTCAATATTTTGAATACGTGTAAAATAGTATTTTTGAGTCAACTGATTAATTGTTTAAACTAAAGTCAATAGGCACTAAAAATACTTTTAACGAAATCCAATCAAAAATCATTATTTAGCCTCTATACATAGAAACAATGTATTATATCTATATAATTTCCGTAAAATTCTTTATTATTGTTTGTAAATTTACCTATATTTTTAGATTCATAAAATCGCACATAGTCATATAGTATGGGCAATAAAAATACGGTACAAGCCTTGATAAATAAAAATAACAATATTATATAATTTGTTTTTGGAATAATCAATAAGCATAATATAAACATTAGGAGAAATATTTTGAGATTACACAGACTAAAATTATAATATAGACAAAAATATACAAATAGAAATGTAGTGATTAGGAGAAAATATGTTGATAACGTTGTGGACGCGAATAGTTTTATTAGAACTTAGGTTTGGTGATTCACACAAATCTATTAGGTTTATGACGTCACTGTGTTCTGACTTTTATAAAAGTTATTAATATAAAACATTCCCATCCACAACAAATCACTAAACATGCAAAACTACGTTTGGAACAATAGAACAAAAAACATTTCAATGTAATTTTATGTAGTACAATGAGTACAAGTTATTGTTTTATTTAATTTGCTGTCTTGCTGAGAGATAGATAACATATATTTGTTTATGGCGGTTATTTTCATCTTTTCAATAACAAGCCAAATATAATACTAGATGTCTTTTAACCCGACAAAATTATTAGTTAATCAAATTTTGTCCAAAAATTTTAAAGTTATTCCAAACGTGTTAAGCCTATTTATGTCGAATGACAACAGTAACAGTTCAATCATTGCTCAGATTGATTTGAGGAATTGCAGATTTTCAGTTCAGTTAAGATTTTATCATACAGCGAAAAATGATTAAAAAATAAAATTAAAAAGAAATAGTCCACAAGACAATTACGATTAACATTGTGACTAACTGATTTGAAATAGTTATTAAAAAAATAATTTTAGGTCTCACTCGAATAAAACCATTTTTAAAGTAACAAAAGCTATATATAATGAGTTAAGTTTTAATACTTACCTTTATTATCTTATATTTGTTAGCAAGTACAAATACTGTTTAAACAGTAAATGTAAAAGTTTAGAGGCGAAACGATTGAACTGTCACAACCTTGTCTGTTTCTGCATCAGAGTTCAAATGGAAAAGACAAAAGATGACTAGAGCTCTTCCCTGGTGTCGAGGCGAACCCGTAAAGCTTCTCGTTCCCGTTGTGCGTCCGCCAGTTCTGCGCACAAAGCTCGGCACACACGATGGAGCACTGCGTTCTGCTCCTGTAGCGATTTCACATCCGGGTCGGTCTCGCATGAAGATTCTCTCGATGGTTTTCGGTACACTTCAAAAGCGCCATGCATTTTTGGCCCGTCTTCTCTAGTATATCCAAAGCCTTCGCCGTCATACTCGAATGTGTCTGGAGGAAAAGCCGGTTCTCCTTCACTTTTCTGGTTTTGCAAACGACGCTCTGGCGGCGAAGTGGCTGAAGGAGACATGCGGGGTGGAGGTTGAGGTGGGGGATTCGAAACGCCTTTGAACCGATTCAGGTCTAACGAGCTGGATCTCGTGTGGTTTCTTAAAGGCCGAGGTGGGGGCGGCGGAGGGGGGTCTTTCTTGGGTGGGTATTGAAGGGATTGCGGACCATCATCGGCATGGACTGAAGATTCTCTCGCCGGTGGTGGGGGTAGTACACCAGCACTTTTCACCGGCTTTTTTGGCTGTGGTCGTTGTATCGATTTGATCTCGGAACTCCCGTTGGATGGTTGCTCAACTGGTTGTGAATTGAGACGCTTTGGACTCGCAAGTTCGAAAGCATGAGCGAAATCATTCCTGGGAGATGTGCTCGAACGCAAATCACCTTCGTGTGGAATCGTATTCGCATCCGGAGTTACTCTTAGAGCAACGGGATGATAGATTTTAGGATCCCGTTCGAGGGCAGATTTGTGAAAGTCAAAGTTAACGGGCTTTGGACCGGGACTTGAGACACTCGATGTAGGTGACTCGACAAACTTGGTCCATTCTTTATTGTTAGTCTGTGCTTCTGGTTTGGGCGGAGTTTGAGAGTGTCGTTCGTCTGGTTTCTTGGGCGGTTTGGTTTCGTAGGGGTCGTTCGCTACAGATTTCGGTGCGAAGTTGAAATCTGCGGAGGTGCCTGAGCTAAACATGTCCGAGCCAAGATCAACTAGGTCGGTTGTGACAGTTTGTTGTGAGAAATGTGAATCGACCTTGGGCACAAGACTGACCGGCAACACATCTGGAACTGGTATATTGTTTCGCCTTAACACGATTAGATGCATCGCTATACTGAATTCCTCTAAGGTTAACATGCCATCTTTGTTTATGTCAGACAATTGCCAAATTTTTCGTAAATCTGGCACTGACAGACGTGACTTTTCAAAAAACAACCTGAAAAATTCAAAATATCATCATAAGTAATATATTTTTTATATAAATCACTAGGATTTGTTTTATTTTATAAAAATAATAATATTAGAACCCCAGTTATATACTATTATTACAATTATTTTTAGGTTTTGTTTACTTTTACTTCATTTGTTTAAATAAAATTGTGATTTTTCTGTGAGAGCGACAAATTATGTCGGTGAACATTGAAAAGTGAAGTAAAACGCTACAGTCCTATCAGAGCATTATAATTTGAGTGGGTTAATTTTTGGTAGCATATAAAACAAAGTATATGTTTCACATTATTTGTTGAATTATGTTAGCAATGTATTTGATAAATACATACATAATATCTTCACGCCAAATCCCTTATGGGGTAGGTAGAGAATATCGCGTACCAAATGTCCGGTCCCTACATACCTGCCTAGCTTTCTCCACATTCATCAGTGTCTCCGTGCATACACGCTGGTAGCGCAGAGTATTGATACCACCCTCGGATAACACGTGAGCTATTTGGTCGTGGAATGTCAACCTGGGTTTACGGTATACCTACATCCATCCACATTTGCATTGTGTATCTGCAATTTTTCGTCTTTAGCTAAATGCCAATGAAATGTGTTACCAAATTAAAAATCCATATAAATCAGTGGCAAACACTGTTCAAATTTACATTGTATCCATTACTTTTTAAGAACAGTAGATTCCAAAGACAAATGGTATATGTAAACTATGTTTTCTTAAATATAGGCATATAGTTCCAGACTCTGGCAAATCCATCCACTGACCAGTCATCAAAATTCAGACGTTCAGACGTTCATGCCTCAACGTAAGGTAACATTCAAACAATAACATAAACATAAAATATACACATATCAAATTAAGTAAATGCTAGAATTATGGCATGGGTTTTATTCGACGATACTAATAGAGGAAAATACATAATTAATTTATGTTTATTACTCAAATGCGACCTTGACAAAAATTGTAACCGAACCTCGTCGATTGATCGGCGGAGATAAGCGTTTATGGTAGGCAACCAATGTCGTGTACGAACGAGTTGAATATAGTTGAACTTTTAGTGTAAACCGTTCATATTGTTTTTACGGATAAGAAAGCGGACAAGTACATAGAAACCCTGAATTTATGAAACAACCGTGACTTATACACACCGTAGATGTTGTAGATGTTCGTGTTTCGCTATTCTATGGTCCGGGTGTTAGCCCTTACGTGTAATTCTTTTTTTTTAAGATGTTGGACGGCAAACAAGCAGACGGATTTCCTGGTGGTAAGAAATACACGTCGCCTATAGACACCAAAGGTGGAAATGGTGCGTTGCCAACCTGAGGCTGGGATGGTAAGCCTCCTGCGTAAATAAGTTTATCGGCATTCCTACCCTCCAAACCAAAACACGACAATAGCGAGCACTGACGCTATTGTGGCGGGAATAGTTAAGGCGGTGGATTCGTACCCGGGCGAGTAGCGGCATAGCACTTTACCACCGGGGAACATGTTGGTGATGATGGTTTACTCTACAAAGGGGTCCCAGATCAAATCGGGGAAAAATTTACCTCGCTGTTTGTCCTGACAGAAAGCCTCTTTCAGGACGTAGCTGGGCGAACTGTGCTGCGTAGTGACGCGCCTGCGCTTCACTGATCACAAACATATCCTCTCTAGCTTCAGCTTCCCCCTCCTCATCAGAAGAGTGGCGATCTGAAGATTCTTCTTCAGTACCTGCAATTGAAATACGTTATTTTTAATTTAATTCAATAACCTATTGAACATCCATCATAGGACCTAATATTGTTGGCCAATCGTGGATGCATGTACACCTCCGCTTAACCTTTCAGAGATATGGGCGTGAAGATATTTTTTTTTTATTTAAAAATCTATGACACCAATCGAATGAACGTGCATTATGTGCGTAACGTAATAAGTAGTTCGATCTCGTGCTTTTACACCGTCCGTAAGTTGTTTTTTTTTATTCGTACTATATTAATTTATTTATATAGCGTAAAACATGTATACATAAAGGCGATATAATATTAGTTTTTGTCACAATGCTTTGCCATACTTCGGCATGCTATCGTTCACATTATTCATATAATTACTATTATACGAAATCTATTACTTATATTATTACTGATTATTACCATTACACAAGGTTCTTTTGAAAATGTCTGATATACAAATTGAAAATAAAAAAAATAAGTATTTAAATAAAATTCAATAAATTTGATTAAAACCTATAAAATTATAATTACATAATATGTAATAAATTTATGGTGTCAATAGTAATAATCAAAGTCAAAGTTTTACATATTATAAATATTCGTTATTAAATCACACTACACATCAATATTCGTAACGCAACAATTGTCAAAGCCTTTTTGGTTGTTTGGGAGCCAGGGTTTTCAATCGCAAAAACTTTCTGCTCGCTAATGGCATTTATGATCTTTCAAATCAGGAGCTGGTAATACAAGCATTTCATTTTTAGCTTAATATAAAATAATAGAACTCAATAAGACCTCAATATATTACCTACAGACTGATCTACTAACGGTTAATAATTACGATTATAAACATAGTAATGGTGTAATGATGGAGGTGATTATTAAGTTTACTAGTTCTATGCTTTAAACCTGAATTTGACAGTAACAATCTCAACTTTGACGGTTAGAATTGATATGGTAGAGGTACCAGGGGGGTTAGAATGAGCACTATCGTCTCGACGCGATTGAAATGTCAAACTCAAAAATTTTAGAACCTAAATTCTAACCGTC
>DVZL01001732.1:0-16865 GCA_018236625.1 Lasaia peninsularis
GGCCGATATGTGTCGCAGGACTCGCACGGCGAAACCGCAGGGGAGGGGGGTGCACATCTATGAAGCAGGTTGCCGCGCGGCTTATATGTTATAAAACAAAATTACTTTCTCTGTCTATCTTTATGTATGCTTAAATCTTTAAAACTAAGCAACGGATTTTGATGTGGTTACTTTTAAAAGATGGAGTGATTCAAGAGAAAGGTTTTTATGTATATAACATGTATAGTATACCCGTACGAAGCCGGGGCGAGCCGCTAGTTTTTATATATAACTGAAAAAACTCATAAAATAAGTTGCCGTATCCGGAAATCAAATCAAGGACCTCTTGCGTCAAACACCAACCTGAGAGGCGATATTGTTCTTATTATTGGTGCAATATTATTAGCAGTATACGACAGGTAGACGATTGCGGTACAATTGAAAATTATGCACCGATTTACAGTTATGAGAGTAAGGGTATGAAGGCATTCAATATATTTAATTAACTCGACGGCAGCGTGTATCGACCGTTGCACACACCATCCGAGAGTTCAGTGTGCCAACTGCCGCGGAATGTCGTAATTGTTCTGATAATGTGGCGCATTCATTGCACCCAAATACAAACTCAGATACACACAGTATTAAATCCTGCTATTAAAATACGAAAGTTTGTAAGTGTGTTTGTTACTCTTTCACGCAAAAACTATAGAACGGATTTCCATGAAATTGTACAGAATTACCCCACTACAATTAACGCTGGTGAAGCTGCGGGAGAAAGAATACATTGGCCCACTGTTTTAATTAGGGCAATAATAAAAGAAATCGTGTACCCTTAATTCATCCCTCGACGTCATTTGTCGTGCTTTACAGAAGTATAGCTTTTATAATACCAGAATAACAAATTCGCTACTTTTAAACTACCTACTACAAAGTTAGTATCAATATAAGAGTTACATTTTGTTTATTAATATTTGACTTGTTCATTTGAGTTACAACAAAGTTGCTATTCTCTCGGTTTGTAAATTAAAAAAATATATCTTCACGCCCATATCCGCAAAAGGGTAGGCAGAGTAACACATGCACACAATATTAGCCGACAATATTAGGTCTCTTGAGGTGATTACAAGTGGCAAGTCGTTCGCCATATCGGGCACAAATCTCGGGTTTTCGATGAGTGTTTTCTTCACCGTAAGAGTTTTTACATGGCGGGATTAGAACCTGGACTAACAGAAATGTAAGTTCGAAGTCCACCGAGGCTTCTTGACTCCCTCAATTCCATCGATCCAGTCGTTCCGGAGATTAGCGGGTACAAACAAACAGACAAAAATTACAAAAAATACTATTTTAGTATATGTAAGGATATGTATAGTATATGTAAGGTAATATTACATACAGACACTCTAATTTTATTGTCCGGCACTTGTCTTAATTTTTTTTTCATTACTTATTTCCAAAAGGAAAAATCTAAAAGTACAAAATAAAAAAATAATGTCCAACCGTTCTCGAGTTATGAATGTCTTACTTTATCTATCTGCGAGTGAAAATCCCCGTCGAATGCGTTCCGACCGTCCCAGAGGTTAGCCGGAACAAACAGTGAGACAGTCAAAAAATGTCGTATTGGAATAAATATGCATTCAGTGTACCCTGTATAGCAATTATTTTTAGTTAGCAAACAGACACTGTAATTTTATTTACTTGTATCCGTGTGTACCAGGTGCAATCTTCTCGCCTCAACAGGGACGAGCGAGTTATTATTTCGACAGCACGTCCGTTCGTCCTCAGGACATTCCGTTCGTCCGGACACACGTCTAACGGTACCTGCGTCATTGTGGACACCGAATGTTACGCGAGCGTGGACGTATGCTAAACGTATTGTGATGAGAGTGGTCCGAGTCACTGAACTTGCATTGTGATGACACACCGTGACGTCGGCTGGCCCTCATTCTGCTGCGTTCAATTGTTTTGTACGTCGGCGCCACGCTAACAATACCCATCATTTTTAGGGTTCCGTATCCAAAGGTTCCTCGTTTCCCTTTTGGGTTGCCTCATCCCCTAGATTAGGTAGCCGACCCTGATGTAGAAACAAGCTAGAATGTAATATAAGATTATTTACTAGGCAATTCCTGTGAAAAATTAAAAAAACAAGTTCACTGATTTTATTATCGGATTTATTTAGTTCGTAGCCGCGGTTCCGATCCGGTGGTAATTTAATACTAGTATCGACGCGCACAAGTATCACAATAACGTAAATAAGAGAACTAAAAGAACTCTGCCGTCCATCTGTCTGTCTTCCTGTCTGTCTGTTTCCCTTTTATGCTGCCCGAACTAATCAATGAACTGAATAAAAATTATGATTATGATGAAAATATGTCCCTGTCGGGGATTGAAAATGACACAAGAGGCTTAACATGCCAGCAACTCCAGTTTTTCTTACCATCAGACAACCCGTCTGTTTGTTTGCATTCCGATCTTATAAAAAAAAACATGTAAACTGCACTCGTATATCTAAATTAATCAAGAACAAAGCTATTACGGCGGACCACTGGCAAAACGCCCGAATATTTGTCGACTGAACATCATCAGTTTTAAATCTTCTATAAAAAGTTTTAATTTCTCTAATGATATATGGCAACACGTTTGTAAGCTGGGCTGGAGCCAAACATTAAACGGGTAAATATTTAAACCATGCTCTCTGATATCATTCATAGTATGCATTTGGAAAATTTGTGATTTTTTTTTAATTTCCATTGTTAGTTTAATATATTTGCTTTTAAGTTAAATTAAAATATAAACAAGTAAGTTTTTGAAAACAAAAGTCCTTTTAGAACCCACCTTAAAGGGACTTGTTAAATTTGTGGTGCACCAAAAACCTAAGTTGTTATTTTACAAATACCAGTTAATTTTGTTTACCTTTGTTTTCTCTAAACAGATAAATAAAAATGGAGTGTCTGTATGTAATATGAAAATAACAGCTTTTTACTCAATGCATATGTATAACGAGCAGGGCAAATATACCCAAACACATTTTTTAGAATTTTTGTCTGTCTGTTTGTATCCGTTAATCTCTAAAATGGCTGGACCGATTTTGACGGGACTTTCACTGACAGACAGCCAATGTAGTAAGGAACGGCTTAGGATACTTTTATTTTAGAAATTTATAAAATAAATTGTTTGAATTAAAAAACGAACGAAGACGCAGGCAGAGCTAGTTGATAAATAAGATTATATAGATTTCTGAACAACAAGAAATGCCTGCCACCTACCGACTTCAAAAAAAGGCAATGGCAACGTTCGGTCAAAATTACCCAACCCTTATACCTGAAAATAACAATGGTGATCTGGGGAATTAAGATAACAAACGTACAAAGCATATAAAGTGGAAAGCTGGAAGGTAGGGAGTGGGGTATATTCTTGAAAATAATTCATTAAATTTCAAATATATCGTCAAAAAATAATAAACAGGTTTTTTTATGATTCCGTACCCAATGGCTAAAAAACGCAACTCTATTACTAAGATTCTGTTGTCCATCTGACTGTCACCAAGCTGTAGTAGGTACCTCGAATGACTCGCGATAGTTAGACGGTTTATATTTTCACAGATGATGTAGTTCTTTCGCTACAACATCTAAAAACACAATAAAATAGATATATGATCTCATAGAGCAAACGTGACATTTCTTATACACAATGGTACGGAACCTTTCGCGCCCGAGTCCGACTCGCACTTGGCCAGTTTTTTTTATATTACGTTCATGTTCATACCTATGCATTACCTGATCTACACCTATTTAGTGGATAAGAAATTATTTTAATATAAAATGTAAGTGAATAACTAGACATAAATTTCAAATAAATAAAAATAACCAAAAAGAATAGACAATATAGAAATCAATAACCGCGCCGCCGCGATTTAAAACTCTAAAAAATTTTCTTTCTTCCTTCTTTAATTCGTCTCATAATTTGATTATTCCGTTATTTTTTCACGGATGAATTCATATCATATATTTCATCGTTAGGAGTGATTTTTTTATTACCCACAATTTCATCACAATTCGTCACGTAAAAAAGTACGTACGTACTGCTCCTAAAGTCATGACGTACTTTTAAGCAACACCCTGTATACTCTTCGTCTTAGCCTATTTCTATATCACATGGTATCAGGCTAGGCTACCTAAACTAGGGAAATTTCACAAAGGCGCCAGTTTGCACACAGATCGACTGCCAATTGACATCTGCAAACTCAGAAGGGAAACGAGGCTCGATCTTAGATTATGTCAAATTTAAATACACTTTTCCGAGTTTCCACACGATGTTTTCCTTCACCGTAAGAGCACTCTCAAAAAGTAAAAAACTCATTGGTACACCAGGTAATTACTGGTATAATGAAAATAATGGAAAAGAAGTCCAAAGTAAGTACCTACACCAGTTAAAACAATCACAATAAAAACTCGATATAACTATTATCTCATTACGTACCACTGTCTCCGGGAACTTGACCGGTGCCAAGAGTTATTTCCTCCTAAATCTTCCAGCAGTGATAGTAAATAATATCTTTTAACGGGTTGGCATACGGACACTGGGAAAACAATAAACTCGGTAATCCTTGGCTACTGCCCAGCGGGACAAAACAACTCTATAAATAATACTAAACCTATTCTTTAATTCGGTAAGTAGTTTTCAAGACTTCTTAATCAGATTATTATTTAAAGTAACAATGGTATTTATAATTAACGGCTTTCGATGTTTTCCTTCGCCGTTAAAGAACCCAGAAAATGTAATTAAATTAAAATCATTGTAACATAGCGAGGATCGAATTTTCGAGTAATAACTACTATTATATAACTGTACTATTATAAAAATACAATCTGGTGACGGGGTTAAAAAAAAGTTATGTATTTATTCTCCAATACTGATCTAAAAATTTAGTATTTAGCTATTCTCCAATACTGATCTAAAAATTTAGTATTTAGCTATTCCAGCTAACTTTATACAGCCCAAAATGTTTTTTTTTTCTTAAGTTTTAAAATGTTTTGATAGATCAAAAAACACAAAAATCATTAAAATCTTTTTGACCTATAAATGGTATAACTAAGACGACTTTTTTCATATAATATGTGATTTTTGTTAAAAGTCATCTTTTGCGATAAACAGTTCACAATAATCTTCTCAATTTTGGTGACATTTAGTACAATTTGTTCAGTTTAAGTGC
This sequence comes from Lasaia peninsularis, assembly GCA_018236625.1. Lineage (NCBI taxonomy): Eukaryota > Metazoa > Arthropoda > Insecta > Lepidoptera > Riodinidae > Lasaia > Lasaia peninsularis. The sequence continues at coordinate 5,189 of DVZL01001732.1, forward strand.
ACACGTGAAATATTCATGAAGTAATTACAGTATCGTGATTCAAAGTCAGATATCGACCTATCTACAAAAAAAAAAAAAATGAAGAAAGCGCAAGTATAAAAAATACTTACATAGTTTTAAGTATTAAATATATCTCTTCGTTCTTTAATTTAATCTGTTCTCCTTATAAATTGTAAACGGGAAAGGCTTCATTTATTTCAATATAAATGGAACATTCAGCTTCGTAGTAGCTTTGTTCATTCGAAATGAGAAATTATTATCCAGCTCGAAGTAAATCTATTCGAAGGCGTTATTTACAATCAAGTATCGGTTTGTAGCCAATTCTCGTATGGAATTGGCGTTACAACTGGGTTTACTCATTTTATTTATTGTAAGAATATCATCTGAGAGAGTTTCAATATATTGTTATTGTGTAGGTTAAGTTTGGATTGTACCCTTAACTATGATTGTTATAAATATCATTTTATTTAAAAGATTATGGGGTTTCCGTGTCTATAAATTCGTATATTCTGTTTTTTAAAGTGGATACAATGTTTCGTAAATTCTTTACTATCAAAAATAGTTTAGGGGTATTACCCATATTATCGTGGGTAGGTACATGCTTATGTATATACCTCTGCCTACCCCTTCCTGATGTGGGCATGCCGATATTTATATATACATATATTGTAATTATAATTAATTAGGACACACCCGTTTTGTATGAAATAATTCAACAGATCACTGTGACCTTGAATTTTGTTTAAATAACTATGAAACACAGCATTCTCTGCATCCAACGCAGAGGTATTAAAACTAAAGTCTGTGGAGATTCTTTAAGACGACTAAATAAAGAACAGCTTTAGCTAGATTTAGTTAACAAATAGTTGATTTAAACTCAACAAAATAGTACATATAGCGTATCACACACCAAACAAACGTGTTCACAGATGTACGAACACAATACGGACCGGACCGAGGGGCCCGGCACAGGAACCGCGCTCCGGTGACTCGGGATGACGTCCCCTTTGAGATCTATTCGAACACCAATTTCCCTGCCAACTGGCGCGTAAGGTGAAATCCTTTGTACACGCACTTGTTCCTTTTGTTTTCGGGATAATTATGATACTCGTAAATTGCAAGATTCAACCATTTTTTTCTATTTGGAATTTTGTCACAGTACACTTCTCAACTGATTTACGATATGTATGAAACGCGATTACTCCGTAAATTAAAAATGTATTTGGATGATTCTTGTTTTACATGATAGTAATACTTCGAAGGTGATCACCGAGAGCCCGCACCACAGGCAGTGACGCTCCTACAACATATATGGAGTCTATAGGCCACAGTTGTCTCTTACCGTCAGGAGACCTGTGTTCTAGTTCACTGTCTTATCCCATAAAAAATGAGATTACCTCACAAAATGAAGACAAGATGACGATTTTCTTGATGGTAAAGAATACGCGTTGCCTAAAGACGTCAAAAGTGGTAATGGCACTTCGCCACACTGCGTCTTTGGAACTGTCATTCCTTGTTTTTTTTATTTAGTATTGTACTCATTGTAAAAGCTAATACTACGCTGGCAACTTCAGGTGTTTTGTATGAGAAGGTAAAATCGCGTTAAATAGCTAGTATAAAAAAAACTATCTGTAGAACGTTCCAATGGAGTTCCAATACGTGGAATAATATAGAAGCAATACCACACATTTTACTGCTTTTTAATAGTTGTACATCATGAATATCATTAAGTTTTACGAAATAAATAGTAAAAATAAACCCACTCAAATGTTACTCTTTTAGATTCTTAAAATCGGAGTTACTTAGAAGTTTCTGACAAGTTACAGTTGTTAAAATTACAAATAGTAACTAATGATGTAGTCGTTTCTGTCTATCATTATTATTTTTAAAGGTGTATTATGCCGTATACTCTCTACAGACCGTCCTTTAAAAGGGTCTGAGAATAAAAGTATAAAATATTATAATAAACATTAGAACTAGATTATATATAAATATAGTGAATGATATAAATAAACCGGTCAAGTGCGAGTCGATCTCGTGCACGAAAGGATCTGTACCATTATCTATAAAAACAGCAACAAACGTGTTTGTCGTATGGGAGCATCTTTTGTAGGTATATTTATTTTATTCTGTCTTAGTATGTGTTGTTATAACCGCAACATATACACATCATCTAAGAAAATTGGTTTATGACATGCAGCCTGGTGACAAGACAGAAAGACAGACACACAGATAGAAAGATACAGATCCCTAAAAAAGGTCTGTGATTGAAACCCATTTTGATTCAATTTGCACATTTTGTAAGACAAAGATTCAGAAGATATATCACTTTCTTATCGTTTACTTAAAATCGCAAAACCTTATTAAATTCTATTTAATTAGCTACCTATATTATTATTACTTGCACATACGGCCTAACAGCAGGACCACAGACAGTAACGCACCTACAGCATCAATTGTCTAACCATGTAACCATCTAATAACCATAAGGTCACGGTTATCTCTAACCATGAGGTATTCTTGTTCACTGTCTTATACAATCCCAAAAAAAACCTAGCGGGCCATGCGCGGGCATGAGATAGTTTCATTATCAAGTTTAATATTATTCTGGTTACAGAACACCCTGTATACAAGTTCCACTCAAACCTAAACAATTTTCACAGTATACAAATGTCCGTTTTAATTTTATACGCTGTTTCCATTGGAATAACTAAATCGGTTCCCACAATAGTTTCGTAAGCGAGGTGCGCCTACACTTTCACTAAAATATCAACGGCACCGTAAAACCGACGTCTGGTGCCCGAGTACACCACAGAATATGGTGTTATGAAATAGATCGCTAAAGCTACTTTGGTTGTTTTGAAAGCTCAAAGCCGTGCGGACTTTAAAAGACGTAATACGCACTGTGTAATATGTCTAATTTTTCAAATGAAATGAAAAAATATACAAAAAATAAAATATAAAAATATATTTTTTGTCTCATCAAATTATTGATGGATGACGTATTTAATTCAAAACCTAAAGGTATACCAAGCTTAACTTGTAAAAAAGAAGCCCTACAAAAAGCAATAGGCACCAGCCATGTTCATGTATTTACGAGTATAACCTGTGGTTTTCTACCGAATTCAAAAGCTCCACGCCGCTAAGGTTACACAAACTTCGGTATTACGTTTCAAGCTTGTGAGCTTTTTATAGATAGATTTTAAAATGAGTCATTGGGGTAGGTGGTTTAAACTCTTTTTTTTGTATTTTTATACGACTTCCAAAAAAAGAACTAATTCTAGATTCAACAGCGGTTTTTATTGGTGTTACATAATCATAACTTTTACATCTATATTCTATATAAATAAATAAAAAAAGAAGTGTCTGTATTTAATATTGAAATTACCGCTTTTTACTAAATGCATATGAATATTAACAAGGTACATATACAAAATATTTTTTTTAGAATTTTTATCTGATTTTGACGGGACTTTCACTAGCAGACAGCTGATGTAATAAGAAAAACTTTTATTTTAGAAATGTATAAAATAAAACAATTAAATATAAATTTGTCAATTAGACGCCAATACTTTTTTGAGTTAATTTTAAACAACAAAAAGAGTTTTTTTATTAAATAAGTCTAGTTGAGATAATCCAGACAACAAGACCAGTGGATTTGTTAGGATATTTGTCCTTTTTACAAGGTGTTATATGATGTTACGACATAATTTTTGTGTATGAAGATAGTCAACAAGTTGTAGAGGCAGATGTAAAACTTTAGTTCTGTTATCTAGCGTACACGCGGGCAACATCTAGTATTTTATAACTACAACTTAATACAAAAGACGATGATTCACTCATATTCGTTAAACTATAATTAACAACATTTTTTTATAACCCAAGAGAAACTGTACACATTTAGCATAGCCGCAGAAAGTGTTCATTTAAAAAAATAATTAAACACACTTAAATATAGCAATCTCATAAATTAAAACAAGTAATTAGCAGCCTCCACATGTGACTATTTACATGTACCATGGCCAGTTAACATTTCTAATATGTAAGTCCAATTAAGATAAACGCGGCTAAAATTATTATAACATTTTAGCGCATTATTATACCGCGGTTAAAAATGTTTAACGTGATCATTACAATAAATTGAACGTTAGTTTTGTATCATTTTGTATGGTTTTCTTTTTTTTAAGTTAAAAAAAGAAAACAAAAAAAATCGGGTATATTTTTTAAGGGATAGAATAAATAAAAGTGAGAGACAATCTTGGCTTATAGACACCATAGATGTAAATGCGTCACTGTCTATGATCGGGTTGTTACGACCATAAATGCGAGCTTAAATAAACTGGGATATTTTTTCATACGAATTAAGACATCGAATATATGTAAGAGACTAACATATCTTGTATAGATATAGATACTATAGATGTGTTGTTGTCCTATGGCCTCGTTGTCAGGCCTATTGTGTACATCTACCGACTATTCTACCATCCGGACAGAAACATGACCGTTTCAAGTTGGTAGAAAAATTGATAAGGCAGTGGAACCCTATATAGGCTAGTTGCAGCACTTCTAACATCATTAGTCTAATTAAATGAATAAATATATCTAGACCAATTACACAAATTGATCTAACCCCAAAGTAAGAAAATTACATGTTTGTGTTATGGGTGTTAGACAACGATACTTATACACAGAAATACTTATAGAAACCAGAATACATTTAATAAACACCCAAACTCGGAAAAATAAACATCTATGTATATACCCATATATATACAGACTCGAAAAAAAATGTATGTACATAGATGTTTTTTTTCCGGGTTTGGGTGTTTATTAAATTTATTCTGGTTTCTAGTACATCACGCAAATGCCTGTCCCCATCGGGAATCGAACCTGACGCTAGCGGACGGTGGCTAACCCCTCGATTAACGAAGCGGTTGAGATAATGGTAATAACTTATTTAAACTACGCTCGCCTTGCTGCCCGGTAGGGAGGCAAATCAAATGGTCTATACTCTATACAGGGGCCACGGACGAGTGCGAGAAAAACACCGAATTTATTATGTTACGGTTTATGGTAAAAATTGATCTTTGCATAAAAATGGATTATATCTGGATATAGGTAATGATATTTTGTTACTGATGTAAAAGGTTACTACCGAATTATTTAAATTAAGTAAGGAAATACGCAGACAAAAGCGGTTTATCACATCGTGAATTATTTACTAATTTAAAAATTGTCGTCTCTGTGGACTCACCGCAGTTGATGTCTCACTTTGACGCACAAGATCCCAAATTCGATTCAAGGATAGGACAACTTGTTCTATGGGTTTTACTTAAAAAAACATAACGTCGGAATTGTGGAATGGAATTGGATTTGTACCCGTCAGATCTTGGGACCTAAAATCGTCTGCTTATCGTGGGTTCCACGTGTTTATGCACAATAATGTAACCTCTACCTACTGTTTCCATAATATGGGCGTGATATATTTTTATTTACACCTATGTCAAATACTGTGTAAGAAAGAGGAGCATAATGATTAATTTCATTACGTAGAAGTGACTATTTTAGTTTTGTCTCAATTTACAACTGTCAAAGCCGCTTCAAAATTATAATTAAGTTATTTAGAAGCAGTAGGAAATACGAGGGTACTCAACAAAAGCGTAAACAGAGCCAACCGTCACAAAGGCTGAAACGAAATACGTCTAGTTATTTAGAACGCGACCGCAATGATATGCCCACCAAAATCTTTGACAAGCTAAGGTAGACATGACACAACGCATAAAATATAATATTACTACTAGTTGTTGGCGGTTAAAACGTAGCCTTTGTGTTATTCTGATGTACAATCTATACTACTGTAAATTTTTGCTTACAAATGTAACAAAACCGCACTCTCATAAAATTACGCATTCATAATATTAGCTGGATTATTAAAATATTCGTGTTCTACCATGCGCCAGTGGTCTAGTTACTATTAGTCGTTTGTTCTTCAGTCTAAATAACGTTAAAATAATGACAGCATAGAATTCTTATACTTACACAGTTTTGTTGAATTATTTGATTGCATTCAAAAATTACCTGTAAATAAAAAATGCAAAAATTAGACATACGAATGCAATAAAAATTGAAAAAGTAGCACAGGCTCTAATTTAGCAAATCTAATCTCAACAAGTGCCTATCATTAAATTTTATTAATAATGTATATTTTTTTATTATTAAAAACACAACAATACAGTGATATTCGTACTTATATTATTAAAAAGTTATTAAAGCAATATAAATATTTATTACTTTTATTTAATGATTTAAGATACATGTTTGTATAATATAGTATTAATTACGTTAATTCATGGAGATTATCATATAAAATATTTACGAAACAAGTTAAAGCCAAAAGCAGAAGGCAGAAAACGGCAAAATAATAGTTTTGTTTTAGTTTTGATATGGATTTTTGGAAATTTGGAATGTATTTGTATTTTTTTCATAGTGTTGGAGGATAAACATATCTATAGTATGTTACTATATACAGAAGTTGGAATCTTACGCCTTCTTAAATTGCGTAAATAACTTTACGGCTACCTAAACATTCAAATACAAAAAATTTGGGTTATAGCGATAGGAAAAGGCAGGGGTGGTACCAATTGAAATGAGTTATTTCATATCTGTTCCACCTAGTCTCAACTCTAAGCTGGAAACAATTCGTTTACATATTTTACAAACTATTACTAGGGAGGACATTAATTATGACAAGTCTACTTTGTTTTATACTTTACTCCTTGCCCGTGACACGTTACCGGGCGCACTGACACGAAAATTAGAACACATGAGTAATATTGTTGTTTGTTCGGTAATTGAGATTTATTTCGAGGCTTGTCTCGACATTCATACATCTATTATGTAAAGAGGAAAATTCTAAAAGATTCAACAAATACAATTTGAAACATGAAATCTGGACATTGTATATTAACAGTATAATAACTGCTTAGTTTGTGTTTAAGTGATTGAGGTCCTCAATAACAGAACACGATAGCGGCGAACTCTGACGTTATGTGTATATGTAATATTGACCGCCTCGTTGGCCGAGTGGCTTAGCGTACACGCCTAACCGCATCGACTAACCGCGAGGCTCGGGTTCGATTCCCGACGGGGACAGGCATTTGAGTGATGGACATAGATGTTTGTATTTCCGGGTATCTATTTAAGTATTTCTATGTATTAGTATCGTTGTCTAACACCCATAACACAAGCATATAATTTGCTTACTTTGGGGTTAGATCAATTTGTGTCATTTGTCCAGTAATATTTATTATTTATTATTATTATAGTTGACGTGTATTTTTACATGGACTTGGAAATTAAGAGTAATTTCAAATATAGCAAGAAGGTAATTTTAGAACAACTCTTTCTCTTTTCTACTGCTGTTGCAATGGTGGCACAACAACAAGCACGGTATTCACGATACTTGGATTGCAACAAAGATGAGTGTGATATGTGACAGATAATGAGTGTGTCCGTGTGAACGTGTGCGCGCACGTGCGTGTGCGTATGTGACCGTGTTCGTGCGTGTGTATATGCGTACTGTTATATCTAAAGGTACCTATAGTAAAAGGTAGTGTACTATTTTAAATTTGTTATCGTCTCTGTGGTTTAACGGTACGGCTATCGCCTGTTAAGACCGTGAGCCGCGTGGGGTCCAGGGTTCAATTCCCAGGTCGGGCGACTTTTCTTAAAAAAGTTTTTCGGATTTTTCTGAGTAAGCATTACATTGCCCGGGATTTGAATGTGCCCGAAGTGGCGATAGGCTTGCCACCTATCACATCAGGACCTTAGTACCTTGGCTAATCGTGGGTGTATTCTAGTATATTAACTGGACTTACGAGTCGTGGATATACTAGCACACCTCTGCCTAAACCTTCGGGGATAATAGGCGTGAAGGTACTTTTTTTTAAATAACGTACATGGAAATTAAAATAATATCACCCTGTATGAATAGATATAAAATTAACGTACTTGGTTATTAAAATACGTTTATACGGAAGTAATGGAACGCATCTGAAAAAAATATTCGTGAAACTCATTAGCGCCGCGTGCCGGTCGTTAGGGGGAAACATCCCAACTGGTTTTTAAGCCACGTGGAAAATACTGGCGGCTACTGATTTATGTGTGTTATTTAAATATAGTACCTGGGCGACCGAGCTTGGCTCGCTAGTTCTTTTTTGGCAGCTTTACGGTAAGTCTACGAAACTAGAGTCGGTACTATTACACAAAGTGCTACTGACAAAGTTGTATAGATGTCGTGATTTTTTCAATTTCATTTCCAGATCTAGACCTATCTAATTTTTTTTAACTCATAAAACCTGTATAGATCAATTTTTTACCCCCAAAAACCCCCAGAATGTGATTCAGAACACATTAGTTTCATGTTCCTATACTTCTGTAGTAGTAGTAAAAAAAAACAAAGATTTTTTTTTTAATTTTTTTTATGGGATTAGTCTGCAACACAATACATGTGCGTCATTGCTGTTCTATAATTGATATCACTTGCGTGACTAAGAAACCTATCTAGTGGGCCTAAGCACGATATAATTGCAAGAATTTTTCAAGGACTTGTAATCTACAGACTGCCCTGGTTTAATAGTCACGGTAATCACTTTAATATTTTGCATTGACTATAAGCCGCTTATACTTCGTAATGAAACCATAAGTGGTTATCGTGAAATGAGTTAATAGTAAAATATTTGTAATTAATATAAACATTATTAATTAATTAGATAAAAAGAATCCTACCCTGAACTTTGTGACAGGAATAGGCAAGGCGGATGGTGGATCCGTACTCAGGCGAGTTGCTGCACAGCACTCAAGCACCAGTGGTCATGTTGGAAGTGACCCAGTTAACCTATGCTCGCCTTTTACAAGCTGCCTGATAGGGAGGGAGATGGTCTATTCTACACAGAGCAGAGAAAACCTTTAGCTGCTTTACTCAGTATCTTCTACCGCATTAACTATGAGGAATAGTCTGAAGAATTTGATTTAATACCTACCCCTGAGTTTCACGTTAGGGCATCGCTTCAGAGCTTAAAATACCACGCCTACTACCTTGATGCGTGGCGCTCCTCAACCGTGCTAAGGCATTTTTTTTCGCACCATACGTAACGTATAAAACGAATTACTAGCGACGGTATTTCTAAAAGAATACGACTCAAGAACTTCAAGAAGAGAGCGTACTCATTAATAAAATATCGACAAACCATCCGTGATATTTCTGGTGTTGTGTGGTGGCGGCGAACACTTATCATCAGTTGACCTACTTGCCTGTTTGTCTCCTGTTCTATATAAAAAAAACTTCCGTGGATAGGACCAAAAAGATGTCACTAAAACATTTCACATTAACTCGTGAAACGTGACAAAAAACTATCCCAGTCAATTCTTTTTCGAACACTACGACGTAAGCTCTCAAAAATTGCGTACAAGTTCCTTTGTGACATATATTTAACCCTCGTATCTGTAAAAGTAATAAATCCGGCCGCAAATGTCACTCAAAGATACAGCTAGCATGGCGGCGAAATAGCTTAAATCAGGACAATATGTCCATGCCACTTTCTCTAATAAAGTTGTGCTCGTAAAAACACACTACAATCATCATAACCCAAGACATAAGGGTCTTTGGTGACGAGTCAGCTTAAAAATTAATGTCGCAGTCGTATGCTTGTAACTTGGGGTTTGTTTTATACATGTGTGGTCAGGATCTTTTTTATACGTGATAGTGTTAAATTTATATTTTCCTAGCTTTCGGCCCGCAAAGAAAAGGCCGGCAAGCTATATTATTACAAAGTTTCATCCAAACCCGTCCTGTAGTTTCTTGATACATCATGTACTCTTGAAGTGAACAGCTGTGGCAGGACAACGGGCTCAGCATCTCGGAAGGCCAGTGACTATGCGGGAAACCACAGGTAACTTGCAGGGACTACTGGCCTTCTGGAAGGAGCTGGGATGGCTAGAGCAAATATCCGTGTCGTAGACGCACAATGGCTACCATAAAGCTAAGTGCGATTGACTGCCCGTGAACAAAAAAAATCCATACTGAAACTTTCGCATTTATAATATTAGTATTTAATAGTAGCGATCCGCCCCGACTTCGCACGGGTATACAATACATGTTATGTACATAAAAACCTTAGTGATTCAAGATAATAGATAATAATCTGTTGCTTAGTTTTAGAGATTTAAGCATACATATGGATATAGGAACGGAAAAAGCGACTTTGTTAAAAACTTTTATTTTACTTGCATTGTATGTATGAAGTATGTATGTTCGGGTGGAATCTTAGAATTCAATTTTGAAGTAGATATATTCACCAGATTAAGGTGAAATTTTATATACACGTTTAGTTTGGATGACAATACATGATAAGGTACATGACAACATTATAAATCCAATATGATGGACCAACCAAGATGGCGAAATAGTTGTTTTTAAAGCAATTCTTCAATATGGGTATCAAATGAAAAGGCTGGTTTAGAGCAACTCGAAAAATTTTCTAAAAAGCTTTTTCTAAAAAGTTTTTTTTTGTTTTTAATATATTTTATACTAAGTGGTGATTAATATTCCTGATCTTTTGAAAATTATGTTGCTTACAGACTCTAGAGATTTTAATGGTGAGTTGCCAAATTTAGTCTTACATAACTGAGTTTTTTGACTAACTTAACATTCGAATTGGAAGTGATAATAGTGAGTACTGATGTCACGGCGGCAAAACGAGGAATGTGGCGTATGAATCCGGGACTTTTACTATTACAGGACTCTACCAGCTAGGCTCATAGACAGACTAGAAGAATATTTCCTTACGGGGGTCGGGTCGGTACACCCCTACAATAAAATATTGCATAAACTGCTGAATCATGAAATTACAAAAATCATCCCCCGTACAATTTAATTAAGGGCGATACTCACATACCATAAAATAAATTTTACACATCGTTTGCGCCGTGCGAGGAGTCCAAATGCAAAATGGCGGTATGATTTATTTTAATAGTTCATTTAAAATTTTGTACGATGGAGTCTCAGTGGTCTATTGGTTAGAGCTTTGGAGATCAATAGGGAATATGCATGTGATTTAGGTATGGCCCAAATAATAACGTGTAATCTTTTTTTTCATATTTTTTCCAATATCTAAGTTTTTATTTATAACATTAATTCTTTAAAAGTAGTATTTTTGAAATTCCCTCGCAAATTTTGAAAACGCAACACCATGACGTGACGTCACAATGTCAACGAAATGTCATTTGATATCCTTATTTTTGTATGTTTGGGCATAATATTAACATTTTCACACATAGGGACAATACAATATTTATAATATATATAGTGAAATTAATCAAATTAAGTGTAATAAAACTTCACTTAATTTCACTGCGTTGACAAATTAGGCGCTTTGCACACGATGGGGCGGGACGGGCCGGTCAATTTCGCCGCGAAAAATAGCACATTTGCAATCCTATATTACTAACGCACACAGAGGGCAAAAAAGCATGTCCGCGGCTGCCCGCCGTGGATCAGACGAACCAGTTTATATTCAGTAAACAGACGGCGGCGCGGGGCGGCTAGCGAATGTCCGCACCACGCGCTTTTAAAACGACCGTCCTGAACTGACTGCCTCCGCCCGTCGTGTGCTTTGTG
>DVZL01001733.1:0-16865 GCA_018236625.1 Lasaia peninsularis
GGGTTATATTATATGCTTCTATATGTTATGAGTGGGCGTCTATTCTGATAGTAAGGGACTACACTTGATTTTCAACACCGTTGTTGTTAGTGGTGCGTGCGCTACTTCATGGTTGGGATCTTAGGCCACGTGTATAAGTCTACAGATATCCTACCCTTCAGCACGCAATATGAACGATTAGATATTATGAAATCGTGTTTTTATATTTGATATTTATACAATCAAAACCCGTTGCTAATTAAACATTCAGTACACGTTTTTTATTTAATTTTTATTCGGTGAAAACAAAAAAAAAAACTTTAAACCAAAAGTAAAATTTCTCGCACAACACACAAAAATATTACAGTTTCTTCAAGTATCGTATATTGTAATTACTCTTTTAATATGTGTAACTAAATAGATCTTATAAACTTTTGTGTGTTCACGTTAAAAAAATAGTGACGTCATCAACCCGACAGCGTCCTCGACCAATGATGTCGCAGAATTTCAAATAAAGTCTGCTGTTCAATTGGTCGGGGGCGTCGCATAGTTTTAAAACCCGTTTGATAATGTAACCTAAGCTGATGTCTTCTTATTCGTAAAAAGTATTCCTAATAAATACTTTAGTTTTTTTGACAACTAATAACGGATTGTAACTGTTATAAAATGCGTGATGGCGATTTTTTTTTTCGTTTTTCTTCAATTTGTTATTAAAGTTTATTATTACAAACCATTAATGATACCTATTAGTTCTTGCCTTAAGTATGATATTAAATTTAATCGTAAAAATTTGGAGCAATATAGATCTAATCTATCCACCTCCTGTAAGTATAAATCTTTAATATATTTGTATTTTTTCTGAGAATTTCATTGAAAAATGTACAGAACAGCTCATACATTTTTTGTTTATAAATACAAAGTCATGTGCTTATAGAATTGTATAATTGCATTGTGTATTTAAATTAAGTTTTTATGTCCTTAGTAAGCAGGGAAAGCTTTCAAGTAACTAAAAACAAAACGCTATTAAATAAGAAAAAAAATGTATAGTTTTATCAAACTTATGTTATTTCACATAGAAATGTATTGTTAATCTGAAAACGCTTATTGAAACTAATCAAAGTTGGTAGTGTGTGAAAGAATTAATGATTGAAGTTATGTCAGAATACTATCTATAATATAGATTATCTATAAAATACATATTATGTATTTATAAAATATAAAATACATGCTAGAAGCATAAGAATTAATAAAATTTGCATGCACTCTACAGATAAAATATAAATACTGAATTTTATAGACCGATATTAAACGTCACCTTATCGACACCAGTTTCATATTTTTTCTTATGGTTCTAATGTTTAGTATTTATAACGATAGCGATATGACATATTTGATTGACTGATTTTTAAATCCATTCTGTGAATTATATTAACATGCAATTAATATCAAAGAAGCAATATAGATCAGTCAAGACAAAAGTTATTTAATTATAACTATGATTTTATTTTCAAGCTAAGATAATAAATTAAACCTTAAACTATGACTTGGAATGATTAGCATCTACAATAAAATAAAATACCTAATGTTATTATCACAACAATTTAAAATTGGCAAAACATAAACAAATAAATTTAATACAACTTCTACAAAAACTTATAAGTAATTTAAGCAGAAATGTTGAGCATCAGATTTATATAATTATATTAAAATCCACTCATTTTACCAAATACACACGTACTATATTAATTATAAACTTTTAGAATCTAATTAATTATCTGTTGGATTCAGTATTCCATTTTTTATATATAAAATGCAACTAGGAACTTCTTTCGGTTTATTCCTTCGTAAAAATCAAACAAAAATATGCTTAAACAATCGTTGTATAACTATATGTTACTAATTTAATGGTGTACTCGTATGCTAATTTTTAATAACATCTTCGTCTTCTAGCCAATCAAATTCTAATATTTACACTGATTTTATAACCGCCAATTTGATTTTAATACGATATCTTCACATGAGTTAAACTAATCTTTCATTCGTACCTAAATGACAATTATTCAGTCAATAGATTTCTATTTCAGACTCCAAGAATACATTTTTATATATTTTATCATTGACGTAATAATATACACTTGATTTTGTATTTGTCAAGTCTGATTATTTACATTTTACACTACAACTTAAATTGTAATATGATATACCTATCTACTAAAAGTCCTTTAAATACTTTTTGTCATAATTGCTTCTACAATATTGTAGTTAGCCAAAATCATCTATTTTCATTAATCTGTTTGTAATTTTTAAATTACTTGGTAGACATGGAAAAATAAGTGGATTTTTAGTAACACCCTCTATTTATCTTCTTCCAGAAGAACCAAATCGTCAGCAACAACGTCAGAAACATGTAGATAAATGATCCAATACATGAGATTGAAGCACACGAAGCAGACTGGGAACACAATGCGGGAATATTTGTCGATATCCGATGGAGTCATTCCCAGCAGTTTGCTTATGTCCTGAAACGCACAAAAATGTATCTCAAAATTAATTTCTAAAATACATACAATGTTAAGTAATTCAAATATTTTATTTCGCTGGGCTAATTATAAAATGATAAAGAAACACTAATATAGCATATTTGCATTGTGGCTTAAGTAACTTTACTTACAATTAAATTCGCATTGCTAAGTATTACTGACAATATAGTATAATAATGTCATATATGTGAAAAGGACAAATTACAATACTTGTATTAAAATGGTATATTGCGAATTACCTTTCCTGGATGTAGAATGTGAGGAGGTGGTCCTGTATTTTCTTCTTCTGCTCCTCTTCCACCATTGATCGTATTTTCTAACGTTCCACCTTTTGAATGTGCTTTAGGGTCATGAACTTTGAATCGAACTTCCTAAAATAAATTAAGTTAATCAAGTATTATACCATAAATCTAAAAAATAATTTATATTATTTCAGAATTTAATAACATACTGATGGTCTTCCAGGGGGACATCTTCCCATTGTTCCCATTTTAGAAATCGTGTGTGGATCTCCTACTGGAGGACAGTCAACGGGTATTTTCTTTTCAGAAGCAATTTTCTGCATTGCTACAAATCTTTGTTTTCGCATTTGTATTCTTTTAGCCATATAACCAACCGTGGCATATTCTGGAAAGATAGAAATGGACTATGGTATTACTGTGCATCGTCTTATAAGTGAATAAAATTTTGCTTATTGTATCCATAGGTATATGAAAAACATATAATTGTTATAGTTGCAGGTTCATTAGTACATTTCGCATTAGCAAGTCGCGATAAATTTAATATAAATTTTTCTATGTTAACCTAACCATCGCGTTGCATTAAATTCGCTTTGCATGAAAGGTTGACGGTAAAGTATTACCTAATAAGCTTGCGAAGACCATCACGAAGCAGGTTCCCAAATACACGTCTATTGATTTGACATAAGAGATTTTTGGCAGGGCCGCATTTGTTGATGACATGAGGGTTGTCATTGTCAATACAGTTGTTACACCTAGAGCCACTCGAGCAGGAGTAGCATTCCGATTGAGCCAAAAAGATACCCAAGATATTATTACAATCAAACCAGATGGAATATAAATCTGGATTAAATAGTACCCCATTGAACGTACAAATTGTATTTCACAAGCCAGTCTCGAGTAATTTCCTGTAAAAATTCACATTTATGTAGTTTAACTTACAAGTTATATTCACTATTATGATTTCAAAGAATAATTAATGTTAAAATTTCACTGAACAATGAATATTATCATTTTGTTGATTTACTTTAATATCAAAAGTTACAATCATCTATCTATTGTCACTTATAGAATTAATTACTAAAATACAACACATAGTGTTGATAGTGCAGAAATACAAAAGCAGGATGTGAAAAGACTTGTGACGGAATATGTTCAGTGTTTTAATTTAGTAATATTATCTGATTGACGCTATCCCCGTTGTTAGTACCTGTTGTGAGAGAAATTTCCATTGCTCGCTGGCGATGACCAAGGACCTTGAACTGCGGTAGGGACACCTCACTTGACACGCCCACAGAGTTGGGCCCCTCGTTCCATTTGTATCGGATGTCCCGCATGGTGTAGCCGACTGTGCGCAGCGGACACATAAATATGAAGTAACCCCAGACCCATTGCAATGGGTTTTGGCACTCGAGTTATTAATCGATTGGGGCTAGAGCAGGAAGTCAAGAAATCCCCTCCGCGTGTCTAATCATGCGGTTTTCATGTTGTATTTAGTGTGTGTGCTGGTGTCGCGGTATCGATCATCTGCACACGGGCTGAGGGAGACGGGGTTATGACGGAATATGGATGGATAATGCTTGGGTTGCCGGCTTAAAAAATTTGGTTACCTGTCGTCAGCGTTACAACAGTGGCACGTTGGCGATGACCGAGAACTCGAAACTGTGGCAATTGCACTTCGTTGCTCATACCAACACTCGCTAGGCCATCCTTCCAATGATACCGAATATCTCTCATCGTGTACCCGACTCCGGAGACATGCCAAACACACAAAACGCTATCACTTACGCTGCGAGGCATCGCATACCCCTCACGCGGCTGTAGTTGGACGCATACGGCGAGAATCCGAGCTGAGTCGAGACAGTCCAAAACTGTCTCCAATCTCAGATCGGTTTATGTGGATGATAGAAAAATATAAATCTACCGATCGATGTGATAAAATCAAAAATATGTGCTTAAAATAAACATTACAATCACAAGTGCTGGTAAATATAGAAAGTAATATTAACTATTGTGGAGCTAAACAAAAATCATGCAGTGCCAAAATTAACGTAAGTAGATAGTGAGCGATTAGTGTATGTACATGCAAGCATTTTCTTATTTAGTAGTGGGCAGTATGCAAGGTAGCGAAATGTGCAAGAGCTCAAATATTTGCTAGGTGTGCAGGAGTGCGTTGGAGTGCAAGTGGGTGCGCGGAGTATGGTATGGGTCGGGGTAGTGCGTTCCGCGTCTGCGGCACGTTCCTTTGTGATTGTACAGACACCGCGGCCGCCTCCCCGTCTCCTTCAGCCCGCTCAGCTGTCGCAGCGTCGATGTCACAAAATCATTTCGTTCGCTTTATGCTTGTGAGGACAAGGCTTACTAAAAGTCTGCCTTCTGCGGGTGCTGTATGCGAGAAGGAGACTTTCCAATTTATGAGAACACGAGGAAAATCACAGCACGTGTCGACGTTTAAGTTGTACGCTTGTGCTCACAGGATATCCCTGAGTAGCATCTGTGATACAAGAAAGTGGTCACAACACAATATTGGTAAGCCTAGTGATAAAAGTTGCATTGTGATAAGAATTAAATCAATGATTGCTTTAAGTGAGCACACGTAGTTTTGTTCACAATTATTTACTTGTTATTTTTCTATCATCATTTTTGTAATAAATATGCAACCGCTTGAACGAAAATTTGTTGCACATTGATAAAGCGTGCTTTACTCTTAATAAACTTCATAAACAAAAAAATATCTTATATTAATAAACTTGTCAATGCATTATTATATATAATTAATATATCATAATTTATATGTAGATTGTTAAAGATATATTATACAATTGAATAATTATTAAAATAGTTAATACTTACAACTCTCAATTTCTATATGGCATAGCTGACGATCCATTGGAAAATATTGCAGATTCATAGGACATGATGCTGTGATCGTTAACCTAGAAATTATTCAATGATAATAATAAATATTGCCATATTATGATGAAATTACACATCAAAAGCATTATCACTTAATTAACATACCAAATTGAAGCAACATTCTATATAAAGTTTATCTATACCTGATACTCCTAGTTATAGATCCAGAATAATGAATACGTATAAATTCGTTGCTAGTGGTTGCTATATGGAAGTAAGATTGTTTTTCGTTTACAAAAAAGGTATCCGGCACCCATATGTTCTTAATAAATTCCGAGCCAACAGATAAAGTTTCGACTCCTGGTCGTTTTTTGTATGCCAATCGTGGGTCAGTCCAAAACTGTCTAAAGTAGAAATCCAGTGTGAAATCCTGAAGAAAAAATATGTATATAGAATTAAATAAAAATAAAAATATCATGTTTTAATTGAAAACTACAAGTAAATGAAACGTAAGTATTTAACGTAAAGATGTGAAAATCATAAACAAGCATATAATGACATTTAAGATCTATTCTTTGTCTTTAGTAATAAATTACTTAATACATGTTATGAATTTTTTTCTTAACCAACATTAGACCTATAACAATTTTCATATTAATTATAGACATTTATTTGCATGCTTTAGTTACGGCTGCATCCAAGACAGATGAGACCATATAAAGGGTGTTCAAGAAAAAAAACACCAATCTAACAATTATTCGGAAGCTAAATTTCATAATTTTTACTATTACACTGCAAAAATGTTATACAGAAATTACAACATCCAATAGGTTTTGAGCAAAGCTTAACAAATAAAAATGTGCAAAAAGTTTTGTGTGATGACGACTACAGATACAGGTGACACTAAATAGGAAGGTAAGTGCTGTCGCTTGGAAAGGTGTGATTGCGTAGGTTGGTACCCACGGCTCGATAGAGGCAACCTTATAACTGAAGCTACAAGCCGCCACATAAACAAGTTGCCACGATAAAGTTTTTTACAAGGAGTAAGAATAGGTTAGCGATACTTGGTACACACAGAATGCGAGCTTGAGACTCATAAATGAAAATTAGGCAACCTTTTCACGGCAACGGGCCACGTCTTATTGTAGCCTTCTTTCTAACCTTGATTTGGTTTCCACTTCATGATGTTCTCGCTACATACGTTAGAAGACCGGATAGTTTCGTTTACAAATCCCTTTTACTACACTTACAAACAAACACCAAAGAAAATACAAAGCGTTTGAAAATAACAACAGGGCTATAAGAACCGGTGTTCCAAGTTGGTTTCATAGCTTGAAAAATACATTTATAATAACAATGTTCCAGTTATTACACATAGATACATACACACACCAAACTACGAAATGAGAACGATAAGATTTATATACAGTTGTCGCAAATCCAAGTACAATAGGCAGGTAGCACATATTACGTTGAACTTCATAAAAGTCCTGCGCTGTGGACACTTACTTGAAGGCGTTTTATGAATAAAATACTTATAACACGCTAAAAATTATAATTGATTCACAATATATTAAAGATCACTAGGCATGTGCATTTTCTTTTTAATTTGAAGCTAGCATTGTTTTGCTTTACATTAAAAAATTATATCTTCGTCTTTGGAATTACGAAAACTGCTGGACACACAACCTGATAGTAAGAATTTACGAATTGCTTTTCTTATTATGATGTCCAACATAAATTTTGCTTCACACACACAGTCATAGAAATAGAAAACTCATAATAAGAAAGCATATTGGCGGACAAAGGGCGTTCTGTTCCACAAAACGCGAACATGCTCGCAGCCTCGTGTCTGGGGCTGCTCGGTCGCGGCGGCGCAGGGCCATAGCGACCGAGACAAGCGTGAGATGACAGTGGCGAGTACCATGAGCACTTCGGAGACGGAGCTGATAGAGAGCACATACATGGTGACGCCCACCTCCACTGGCGGACCTGCAATCAAGTCCAAGAGTGAGTCGCGCGCGCGCCTCGCGCCGTGAAAACCAAACCAATGACCTCCCCCGAGGGACGCAAGAGGCGCTGGGTGCGTGCAGGATTATCGCAAAAAACTCGAACTCGATCGCAAGTCGCACGCGGCGCGCCTGTTGCGATCGAACCGTGGACACGGGTGCTACAATGAACGGTTATGCTGGTGATCTAAGGATAAATTCTTGCTATGTATGCGCTGTGTCTTTAATATTGCTTTGAAAATAAGATACCATTTTCACTTCAGAGAGAGAGCTGATGGAGAGCACGTACATAGTAACCCCCACTTCCACGGGTGGTCCTGAAAATGATACAATACAAAAATAGCAAAATTACGTTATCCGATGTATATGTCTTCAAGATTTTATCATTTCATCTCACATTAGACATAATTCATTGATTTATATGAAATATAAATAATGATGTTTTGTAACCAAGAACGTTTTTGTATCTTGCTTATTTTTTTCTTTATATAGTTTACTATGAGGTTTATTTTTTTAATTACATGTTTAAGTATTTTATTTCATATTGTAATTATAGGTAATTTAAGAAACATTATATCTGATGCTTATTAAATTTATAGTATTTGTTGAAACACTGCAGCGTAAAACAAATTAAATTTGTAATATTTTTAAATTATTTTCTTTTGTTATTAATGTTATTATTTAATTTTCGTTTTTAATGTACAATATGATTAGTGAATTCTAAGTCATATATAAGTAATGAACTATCACAGTAAAAATCCAGGCTTATAATATGAACCTTGAAAAGTCGTCATTTCAATCTACGCAGTTAGTAGAAATATTGCAGCAGAAAATATAATACCAATATCTCTATATTCAATAAATCTACGTATTGACAAATACAATTTCCGGAATTTATCAACATGGCAAAGAAGATCGGCTATTCATAGTACGACCTTGAAAGGTAATAACCTTGCGATGATACGGAATTATTAGTTCTTTTACAAGGATTTAATCTTTCCTCGACTTCTTTAAGCTCTTTACCTCAGTCATCAAAGGTTTCCAGTATAAAATGAAATTATAGATGGAACCAAGGTTATTCCTTTTCAAGGGTAAATTTTCAAGCTTTTCAAGGGTAATTCTTAGAAAATGTTACTTTCAGTGACGCTGGCAAAATAAATGATCGTATATTTTTATTTATTTGAAACGTTACTTTTTAACGCCATTGACTGAGGCATCTAAAGTCACCATGAGGCTCTGATTTCATTCCGACAAATACCTGCTATATTTGTGTACTAAACATAAATATTTGTGTTTCTAAGTATGGGTGTCTACTATTTATTCATGTATCTATTAAAACATCATTAACTATTCAACATAATTTGTTTTATATACCTTCATCATTTTCATTTAACGACTAACATTCTTGTGTATTCCTGTGTTCAATTAAAAATATATTCTCAAAGATATTAATAGCGCATAAACAACGTTGCCAGTAATATTATGGCGTCATTATTGTGTTGAAGTCCATTTTGCTGATCAGTTTTCGCCGTATATCCATAGTAATCGTATTACAAATCGCCTTACAGTCATGTAGCTTTGAGCCGATTTGAATGACCATTTACACAGGTAAATGATACAGATAGCACAATATTGTGCATTTGGTATATATCAGCTTTCAGCTAAGATATAGTCAATGGAATTCACAGTAACTCCTTTATCTAAATAGCGTACAATCATTTGAATTACTTAATCTAATTAAGTAATTAAAATGATTGATAAAATATAATTTGTACTTTGTTTTGATTAATCAGAAATTAAGAATCTCATACAAGTTTTATCCTCACGCTAATATTTGTTTTTTTTTATGGCATGTAAACTCTTGTATGTGTTGCAAATTCTCGTAATATGGTCAAGACACTTTTATTACCGGAGATTTGTAATTAGCTATAAGTATTTTAATCTAATTTATGGTTTTGATGGTAATATCAATTCCAACACTTAATATTTAATTATGGTGAAACATGAATCAATAATGTTGGTGCAAAACTTTTGCACCAACTTTGCAAAACTTATTATATGGTTGATAACAAACAAGTAGTATGAATAGAAAGAAAATAAATAATCATTTATATTTTTGAATCACTTCCGTTTAAAAAATCCATTAATTTACGATATCTTAAAACTTACTCAGTTTAAAGTTACTTAAGTACCTTTGAATAGTCTGTAAAAATCAACTTTCATTTTCCTTGCCCTTGCAAACTTTTTATCACTTCAACAATAAATTAATGAGGACCCATGCTTATGATGGTTAAACAAAAGTTTGTGACTTTTAATAATTCTCTGATATAAAGCTAGGTCATATCCTAAAATCAACAAACTCAAGAATGGTTTAAATAAATTACTCTGATTGGAGTTCCAGTACCTCTTTCAGATACATCATTTCAATAATCACTTTTTATTTATAACCTTATTTGGTAAGATTTAGTATATCTTTCACAAGCTATATTTTGAATTCCCTATTATTATTAGTTTGATAACCAAATGTTTCTATTTCTGGGTGCATGTGTAATTCCATTTTGGTATATTATTATGTTTTAGACTCGTTGAATAACAGCCATAATATATTATGATAACCAATATACAATTAACTTATTTTGGAGTTGGATTTATTTGTATAATAATATGATGTGCATAAATATTTATTTATTATTCTACATTTATTAATTAAAATAGAATATTTATTTTTAGAGCTCCCAGTTCAGTATTTAGTATCAGTCTTATATCACAAAATCATTTTCATAATTAAAACTTTATACAGTTATAAGCTGGCAAATATACTAAAATCTTTATCCGTTTTTATAAATTTGAAAAATATAGCGAAATTAAGAACTATTTCTTAGAAAATATCAAGAATAAGTTGAAAGTAACGAAGCAAATGACAAGGATTTAGTTTTGGTGATACAAATTATAGATAAACTTCAGAAATGTTGTAAGTCTTGATGATAATTATAATATGTTTTATTTTCAAATTAACAGTTTTCAAAAAAAAAAACAAATGCTGGAAGTCATCTCGTGGTCGATATAGTAAGTCTCTTGGGTATGTAAATTTACTGGTTATTCTATCCAGGCCGATATGATACAACGATAGTGGCACAAAGTGATTTGGCAGCTAGAAGGTATAGTGCCGATCCGAGCAAGTTATTGCGAACTCTATAACTAGTACATACTTTTATCGATATTAATATATCGACAGTTTTAATACATTTAAGTTACTTCACTATTAAGTTATCAAAGTTTCTCGCTCATTAGAAGTATGATTGATTATACTAACCTCCATAGTTTGGTCTTACTCTTTTATCGTAACTTATACTAAATGAGTCCAAGATGGCGGAAATATTGACATCTCCGAACATTCCACCCCCACCGGCTCCCCTGAAAAAACAATATTGAGGTTACCAATTTATAATATTTGTAATTTTATAAAATTATAACTTAAGAAAAAAGAATAAAAATGATGATGATGGAGATCGTAACGATGATGGTAATAATGATGATGATTATGTTGATCATGATAATAAATTAATTAGCTAATAATATAATTAGCTGACAGGGATGTTGCAGCCCTACTCCACGAAGTTATTACCACATCTTATAATGAATTAAATGACTACATTGTATTGTAATTAACTGTATGAACGTGTGCGAAAAGACTAATTTTGTCAATTAATGTAGTAGAATAATTAGTCGATTATCAACTTAGTTCAGTGATCCAAGGAAAACTTTTACGCCTCACTTGTTTCACGCCAACTTGTCGAAAATAAGTGATTTTTAATGACTAAATTTATATAAAGTAATGTAGTTAGCGTAGTTGTAGCTGGATCTGAAAGAGTCTTCGGAGTGTTGGGATTCAGATTTTTAACCGATTTAAAAAAGAAGGTTCTTAATTCGACTGTGTTTTTTATGTGTTTTGCAATGATTATTTTTAGGGTTTTGTACCCAAAAAAAGAAACCCTATTAAAAAGACTTCGCAGTCCATCTGTCTATCTGTCTCTCAGCCTATATCACATGATATATGAAATTTTAACAGATGATGTACTTCTATTGTCACTATAACGACAAATACTAAGCAGAACAAAATATACATAAATTGTATTCCCATACAATAAACGTGATTTTTGACGTTTTTATAAATAATAATGGTGTGAAACCAATCGTGCGCGAGTCCGTCTCGCACTTGGCTGGTTTTTTTGTTGTTATTTTTTAAAACAAAGACAAAAGAATTTTGATAGCGATAACAATTAATCTGTAGCAATTACATAACAAGGGAATTTAAAATTTAATACTCGTAGCTATACTCGTAGCAACTCGTAGTCCTCGTAACTCTCGTAGCTGTAAAACTCTTTTTCAAAATTTAATTTACTTACGTCGCAATCAATATAATTTGTCCTAGAATTTTGACTATAAATATTCAATATTTTTATCGTTGGCGCTTGATGAAATTTCCACATAATATTAATATTTTAAATGAAAAACTTATTTTTCACAGATTACTTATAATTGAAAACTATTATTGATATGGCGGATCTATTTTAGAAGTAGGTTTTTTAATATCAATTATTAATTAACACTTTGTGGGTAGATATAAATATATTAAAAAAGAAAAACAAATTAAGTTACCGTTATCCAAACACTACAATATGTAATAACACAATTAGTTTTACAATTATCACAATATTTAACTTGAAGTACACAAGTGGACTTACCACATCGAAGCAATATATGCGAGATAATCTTAGAGTAAAAAAACAAAGGTACGGGTATTTAATGGAGACTGTTTTTATACTAGTGCATATACCAAACATTACACATGGTAGTTGATCCGCCTACTACTAGTACTATTCATATGTAGTATCATATGTACCAAATATTATAAAAAATATTTTTTTTTACTTTAAATTAAACACTGTAACTACTGGTCTTTAACTTCTAGAAATAGTTATGGTTAAAAAAATATTATTGTATTATTATCAGTATTTCAAACACACTTAAAGTCAATTTGAAAAATAGCATCTGGTTATATAAACAGACAGATAACCACTGTCAATATTATTAATAAAACATATTATATTTCAACGCTAAGATTGTAATAAATTATTTTCATATACGTGAGCTACTGCAATGTTGTGAGGTGTTTACGGCGCGAACAAATATTAGAAAATATTTGAATATTAAGCGCCACTCCACACATTTTGTAGTTACACCGATTACAATGTATGCGAATTTAATCTAAATTCCATATAGCAGATTTCTAAAGCCAGCAGACTATTTTGTATGAAATAAAATGATGCAGCTTTTAAATGAAAGAGCTTGCTAGTGGGATTTAAAAAAAAAACAATTCTGTATAGACAAAGCCGTTTTAAAAAACGTATTTTTGTATTCTCGATTTTTTTTTTGATATTAAAATAATATTCAAATACTAGATGCATGTGACTTCAAAACAGATTTTCATAAAATAAAATAGCTAAGTTTTTAAAATAGCTAAAATTGTTTTTTATGGGATAACAAACATACGATAACCGTCGTCGATAGATGTTTCAAGTAGGTACTGTAATGAAGGTTTTGGGTCGTCATTTTAATGTGTAACCCTCTGGGATCTTGTTTCTATACTTACTTGGGGAACGTAGCAATTCATATAAAATAATAAAACTTCTTAGTATTATTTAAAATTATCTCTGCATCATCATTTCAGCCATTGGACGTCCACTGCTGAACATAGGCCTCCTCCAACGACTTCCAATTGGACCGATTAAAGGCGGCCTGCATCCAGCGGGTAATATCTCTTAGTTTTTTTGTAATATAATTCACGCCTTTTTTGACGTCCCCCAAAATTCAATCATTTTATGTTCTATATCAAATGTTTCTTTATTCATTTTTAATCGTTTTTAAAATTAAATATGGTCAGCCAGACTGACAGTGGAGTTTGCATTTATACAACCTACCTGCGCACTTATACAAGTTATATTATTCTACTATCCGCAATGGAACTTCATAAAGGCAAACTGATATTGTGCCAGTAAGAATAGGCAATATTATGATGGTGCCAATTTGGACAAGCTTTTGCTCAGTGCTTTACAATAATATCGCGGTGTCTGTAAATCAGTTGTTTTTTCTTTATTAGTTATTATGGTGCGTATACTTTTAGGTTAGATAGCATTGCACCAGTAACATCTAGTGGTTGTGGATGTCGTTTCTTGCCATAGAGAAAACCACTTTTTACTTTATTATAAAAATATTAACATGTTTTTGAAGTATTATACTTAGTAAGCGAACACTTTACCTTTAAACAAATTAAGCAATTTCAAAAAATAATTATTTTATAAATAATTGAAAAACAGCAGAATAAAAAAAAATATCTTTTGACTTTTAATAACTTTGTTTTCTGGCTATTATACTAAGCTGCTTTAAATCTGGTTCTAATCCACTGTTTTCTCATTAAAATATTTTCGTTAAGAAGTACAAAATATAAAGCAAGAACTCCATAAGTCTTAATGTTTCGTGAAAGTTATTATCCTGTGTATTATTTTTACAACAATAAAATAAAAAGTAACTGCGTAGTCATATTATTTTCCTTAAAAGGGCCTTGCATGAAATTTGTTCATATTTTAGCAGTCTTGATGGCTTTTTCAGCTGTCTAAAAATAGTCACGGCGTAAGACTGTAACGCGCAGGGTCGTATATGAGGCATGTTTCATTTATTTTTGACCTTTAGTTTAAGGAATAAGACTCTATTTTCAATGTCCACAAAACCGCAATCATCTGTCTCTCCCAACGTAAAGCTTTTTGATAAAGGCGAGAGAAAGATAAACGTAGAGTATTAAAGTTTTTTAATACCCTACGTTTATCTCATTTATGTTATTAAAATGGCGAGACGTTGGTAGATGTGTACCGTGAATATGAAATACATAGTAATGAGAAAAGAATCGGTGAACGAGAAGAGTCTCGGTGGCCTAGTGGTACGCGCTTAGGACTTCCATTTCCGTAGATCACGTTCAAACCCCGCCATGTAGTGAGTGTTTATAATTTATGTACATTTTCTGAGTGCTCTTACGGTGAAGAAAAATACTGAGGAAACCCGGTATCATTGAACCTAGTTTCCCTTCTGAGATGCAGAGGTCAGATGGCGGTCGCTTTGCGTAAAAACTAGTTTCCTATTCAAATTAGGGAATCTTTACTAGATTAGGTAGCCAACCCCGATATCATCTGATATAATACGGGATATGGCTAAGATGAAGAAGAAGTAATGAGAAAAGAAAGTCAGTCATATCTTGAATATAATTTTCCCTTTAATCCATTCCTAGCTGTTTTACCCGCTCTTACTTCACTTATGAAGATAATAGCGTGATGTTATATGGCCTTCAACTTTCCTTAATGATTGAGGTGATGTAAGTATTCAAAACAAACATATTAATGATACCCTACTCTCGTCCGTCAACATTTTTGTTACGATTAAGTCAATGCTTTAAATTGTCGTATTATAATCTAAATTATTGGTTATTTACTTATATATTGCAACGCATCTTTAACATTTTTTTTCAATTCATTGTGTCGATACGTTATATTTTAATCTACTTTGGTCAATCCGCGAAAATTTTAATTAAAACTTTTATTGTATATTCAGCCAAAAAAATTATACAAAAATCCAGTTCATCTCTGCATTATATTACTGGACAAATTACACAAATTGATCTAACCCCAAAGTAAGCAAATTGAATGTATGTGTTAGACAACGATACTTATACATAGAAGTACTTCAATATATACAAGAATAAATTTAATGAACACGCATACCTGGAAATACAAACATCTATGTTCATCACATAAATGTTGTCCCCGTCGGGAATCGAACCCAAGCTTCGCGGTTAGTCCATGCGGTTAGGTGTGTACGCTAGCCACTCGGCCAATGAGACGGTCAAAATGGAGTAAACACCAAAACTTAATTAAAAAGCACTGAAGCTGCGAAAAAAGTAAACACCTTTTTATTTTTGTTCCTATTTAAAAATGTACGGTATCATTTTGATTTCATTCAAGTAATCAAATCAAAATGATATTATACATTTTAGGAGTAATTAACTGCTGTTGCTCGCATTTGACCGCATAAATTTCTCTTAAGCTGATTTAACATTGTGGTTTGGACGGTGCAGTAGCAATTCAAAGGAATTGATTCATGAAATTTGGACAGGAATTGTTGTGGGCATCACCTGTTTGAAAGTGTTTGCAATTTTGGTGCGTTCATTCTAAAATGGACGATGAAATTCAATTGTTTAAAAAACATTTGTGTCTCTTAGAAACAATTTGTTTATAAAGTGAGGCCTGGAAAACGCCCGTATTTTTTGAAAAATCGTGTGTGTTTTTTTGTGAAATATTGAATTTCATCCATTATTCATTGCATGCCAGCTGAGCCGGCGAACTGTACACCGTCTGACTTTGACATTTTGCTTAGGAAAAAATGGATTTCCCATTTTTTTTACAAATTCTGTAACAAGATTTCTTATTTTTTTCTTTAGTATTGATGAATTTATATTTAATTTTCATATTGTAAGAATTATTAAAATCGGTATAATTCAAGTTTATTGCGATTGCACCTACCTTTCTTCACAACCTGACGCAAAATAACGTCTTGTGCACATTCTTTTGTCACTTTTTATTAATAAACCTAAACATACAATGAGTATTTCAAGTCGCCTACATCATTTATAACTCAAGAGCACCCAATTCTTTTATGTTATTGAATTTGCTTATCTTTTTGATGGCACATTTCAGAAATTTAGACAACCAAGTCGTTTTATTTTAATGGAGGATTAAAATAAAAGTTTGATATGTACATAAAATGCATAATATACCCGACAAAACCGGGGCTAATAAAATACTAAAAAATAAAAAATAAATCTATTAAAAATTTAATTTACATTTTAATACCATAATTACAATTAGACACACTAATTCAATGACCCTATATATATCACATCTACAACAAATTTAAAAAATCTGAACTCATAGTAGATACACAAATTGAAACAAAACATTTTTCTAGCGATTGATTTACCATACCCAATTATTTTCTGTTAAATATTTTGTATCTGTTTCCATAAAAACATTTTTCAATATTTCTCAGTTTTTAATGATTGTACCTTCACGCCTATTATTCCCGAAGAGGTAGGCAGAGGTGTGCTAGTATATCCACGACTCGTAAGTCCAGTAGAT
>DVZL01001734.1:0-16863 GCA_018236625.1 Lasaia peninsularis
AAATGCGCCCATCTCCCCCTCCGTTGTCCGGGTTGAGGCAGGCGGTTTAGCAGCCTGTCTCCCCGAAACTCCCCCCCATGAGCCGGCGAAACTCCCCTTTCCTTCACCTTGACTCGCTTCCTTCCCATCACCCCAAAATAGAAAAATATTTTAATAGTCTCAAAGGTTGTCGCCACATCAATAGCGGCAGTTACCCTAGAGCCCATTAAAAAAATATATTGGGATTTCGTAAGAGTACACATACGCTACATAAGTCTCCAGTTTGGCTGCGTCAAGTTTTTGGTCCAGGCATATGGTGGCGGCGGGGAAGGAGGTGTTCCAGGAGTACATGTCCCGATCCATAGAGACCACGGTCGGGGAGGACTGGTACCTGATCCAAATCGACCACGACAAATATCCAGCGCCAAACACTGAGAATACCACCATGAAGAACCAGACTAGACTAAAACAATACAAGTGTTGATATAACCACAATATGTTGTACCACAAGGGAAGAAAGTTCTAAGGCGGAAAGAATTCGCGCCCTAAATTTTATACGCGGCCGAAACTTCGCAAATAAAATATAAAAAATAAAGTTGCCGCGAAAAATATGAACTTGAAAAACAAAAAAGTCGATTGTGACAACTGCTTTCTGAAATAAAAGTAGCAACTTTCTACCCAGTACAAAATACTGTGCCCGCGACTTCGTCAGCGTTTTTATTTAATTATTTCATTTTATGTAATTTACCTGTAAAATTTTATAATACAAGTATGTAGCCTAAACTATTCCTTATTACATCAGTTGTCTTCCAATGAAAATTCCGACGGCCCAACCGTTTCAGAGGTTAGCGGGTACAAAAAGACAGATATATTGACGGACAAAACTACTAAAATAAAAATTATTTTGATATAATATGTACATTGTAAACATATACATGCATTTAGTAAAAAGCAGTTATTTTAATATTACATACAAACTTAAATTTTAATTATTTGTATAGATGTAGAGATGAAAATTACATCGTATCCTCTAAAAAACTGTCATACGGACAAGTAATCATCGTTTTGGGATAAAAATGCAGTTTGATTTAATTTTTTCTATTTTATCGATCGAAAAAAACTGCCACAATTTTAGTCCGCGTAGTTCACAAAAGATGGCGGTGATGACTGTTTTTCGTCGACCTGTATATCTATCTGTACTGAGTAGTGATTGTGGAATAAAAAATTAAAAACACGTCTTTCTCAAAACTCTTTTTACATTATATAACTTATAATAAAATTTAAAATTATTTTTGAAATAGCCAAACAGTTTCGCTTTTAACAGCATCAAGGTTAAAACATCAGTTACTTTTCTCATTTAAAGTACGAATATGCGGAAGTTTCACCAAGCGCCAAAAATGAATAATCTATACAAATAAATAAAAATGGGGTGTCTGTATGTAATACTAAAATAACCACTTTCTACTAAATGCATTATGTATATTATAAGGTAGTTACATAATGTACCTCGTATTTAGTAAAACGTGGTTTATTTTTATATTACATACAAACACTTAAATTTTATTGATTTGTATATAACACTAATTATCATATTTTGTCAACAACATAATTAAGGAATTTATTACTTACACTTCAAATAAATGTCTTCCAGTCACTACAAGATGGTTCAGCCCATGGATAGAAGACGTCTCCAGAAATAATACCAAGTAGTCTATGGCCCTCTGTCTCGTAGACTGGTGGTGAATCTGATTCTTCGTTTCTTTAACATTATCATGTTGCCATCTTGATATATCTTTTTTTATTATTTGTGATTGGTATGAATCTCGAGATAGACTGAGTATAACAAATTATTATGCTAATTAATAATTAATATTAATAGTACTTAAAATATTTTTTAGAACCAGAGGAAATCAACAGACAGAAGAAAAAGAGATGTAGCAAGTCCACAATAAAAATATTAAACAAAGAAAGAATATTATTAATTACAATTATTAATGTATTTCGCTTTAAGTTTTTGAATTATGAATTTTCATAATATTTTTTATTATTGTATTGTTAAGAAAATAAATGGGTTTTATCTGAATGAAGTTCTTTATCGCGAGGTGCACGCACTGAATGGGATGGGAGCGGGATCGAAAAAGGCGAAACGAGACATTTTTTCGACTTTACTCCAAATTAGTTATACCTCGTTAAATTTTTGCCAGTACAATGAACTTTATAAATTAGTAACTACCGACAAAAAACTGTACGGAACTTCTGTCCGACTGAGATTCGTCAGTCCTCTTACTCCTTATTATTATTATTGAATCAGGTGTTACTCTGTGGAAATACTTCAACAAAAACAAAATTATAATTTAGCAAACTTCCGCTAAAATTAGTAGTATAGTGCGAATAGGTCGAGCAAGATAAACATTTTATACTCAAAATAAATTCCGCTTAATTAAACCAAAAAAAAAAACAAATAAAATGGATATCACCAAAAACCTCGGTCTCTTGACTAAATGAAGAATAAAATACATACCTGGTTTTAAACATATTAATTTTTGTTTAAATCAGAACCAATTAGATTCAAATATCACTCAAAAAAAGTCTACGTCCAGCCGTAGTCAAAGTGCTTGTATGTAACAAAAAAAAATTGAAAATAATACACTTTCAATTCGTGTTAAACCACTATTAGTAAAGTCATGAACAAAACTGATACATGATTAATAATTTCGCACCAATATCAGCCGTATGTCATAAGTCTAGAGATTATTTTGGCCTCAAATAAAATGACAACGTTGGTTCATTAATATTAGAAAAGCTTTGATTTTATCACCGTCCAACGCTTTTATTATCACGGTGGTGAATAACATAGTAGCTCTATATTACGCCAATCATACAAATAACCCTTAATTTGCGATACAAACGATAATACTTTAATAGAGTGTAGAATAATGAACTTTCATGTTGTTAACCGACTTTGAAAAAGAGGAGTTCTGTACCCAATTGGTTAAAAATGGAACCCTTTAACTAAGAGTCCGCTGACCGTATATGACTTTCTGATTGTCACCAGGCTGTATCTCATGAACCGTGATAGCTAGACAGTTGAAATTTTCACAGTTGTCGCTATAACAAATAATACTAAAAACATAATAAAATATAAAGGGTATTGCCATACAAAAAACGTGATTTTTTTACCGTTTTTTTCTTGTGATAACTAGATGGTTAAAATTTTCACAGATTACATAGATACAAATATTTCTTTTTTCCACTACAACAACAAATGCTAAAAACTTAATCACTACGTCAACACTTACAAAATGTTAACTTAATAATATATATACCCATTCTTCTATTCAATGATGGATTATCATACTACATCAAAGAAACTATTATTTAACTACCCACTTACTTATTTTCAAATACCATTTTATTAATAAGTTCTGCTAGAGGAATTTCGTTTTTAAATCCTTAAAATAAAGTGCATTATAAATGTAAGTTTAATTTTGAGACGAAAAGAAAAATGGCCTCTTGTCATAGATTTGGCGGGAAAATAAAAAGTTTAGGCCCTGTTTCAGTGTCCTTTCAAGCATGTTTCAAACAAATGATTAATGAACGGAGTATTTTGAAGATGATTTAAAGGTAGACTTTCATAATTGACGTCAGCAGCACTGTTTTAGCGACAACAATGTTACCAATACATATTACCCTGAATGTAATAAAAAGATCTAGTTATAGGTCAAAATGCAGTAGTTTTATTGCTTTAGATTGTACAAAATTTATTTAGATATGTCGATTATGGTGAAATAGACGGGTGAACTAATTTCTATATTTTTCTTTATTTCTATGAGATTAATAAAACCGCTGAGCAAATTTTCATTAAATTTTACATTAAGAATTACAAATTTCTCATCATCAATCATTTTAATTCTTACACTACACATGCAAAAGTTTTGTATGTATGTTTGTTACAACTTCACGCCAAATCAATCAATGATCCGATTAAATTTAAATTTGATACAGAGATAGAGTTGACTTGATAACGGACAGAGGTCACATTTTAATATGAAAATAGACTCAATGATAAGTATTAAGTTTATCTTCGTCAAAGATAAAACCATGAAATTCTGTATTCAGCTCGTTTGCTTGTATCACGGGAGAATCCGCGGAATACAGCTAGTAAAATTTAATCCCCTTGTGTTTCATAGTTACATAATTTTTAAATTATTATCGAAATTAAAAAAAAAACTATAGAAAAAAAACAACAAAAGAAAATAAAATTTCATATAAACACAAATGCAATTAATTTCCAATTAAAACGGGAAAAAATATAATTTCAATTCAATTTGTTTGACGGAAAAAATGAAATAATGTAAACAACTTAAAACCGTACCTATTTGGAGGGAACCTCGCAAAGTCTAATAATTTCCAAAGTGTCATGTCGCCGGGAAACAAATGAAGTGGAGAAAATAAATTTCATTTAAAAATCACGGCGGCCATTATTTTCCTGAGCTTCCCTAATTAATTTCTTGTCACCGTCCGGATCGGCTGTTGTGACACATCGGGGAAAGAGATGGTTATAGTAAAGTTACATTAATCAGAGCGAGACGGATGTATAAAGGTGAGTGGGGCTTCATTATCATCTTTTAGTAGTTAGCGGAAGCGGAGATTCCAAGTTTACTTCAGTCAAGTTATGCTGGCCTGGTATCATTATTAATGATATTTCATCTTGGTAATAAACAAAATAAGTTTACATTTTCAGGGTTCCGTACCCAAGGGGTAGAAAACCGAACCCTACTACTAAGACTACGTGGTCTGTCTCTCTGTCTGTTACCAGGCTGTATCTACTAAACCATGATATCAAGATAGTTAAATTTTTCACGGATGATGTATTTCTCTTGTTACTATAACAACAAATTCTTAAAGATAATAAAGTAAATATTTCAAGGAGGTTATACGACAAAGGCTTTTTTGGCTGTTTTTCGAGATTCATACCATAATCTCTTCGACTCGCACTTGGTCGGTTTTTATTGCATAAAATGTAATCAAACTGTCTGTCTTTTTGTTTATTAAGCACGAGTTCTTATTCCTCACAATAGATTATAAAATATTGTACCCTCAGTAATATAAGGGACTAAGTCAAATTTTTAGTAAAATATGATTTCAAATACTAAGGTCACGAAATTACATTCTCTACCGGTTAAAGCTGCTGACAGAAAGAAAAATCTCTTAAAATTTACAAACATTTAAATAAGAAACATCCAATTTAAAAAAAATGCGATGTAGGAATCCCAATCTTTAAACGTCATTCACAAAAAAACTACTATTTAGAGTTGCGCCCTTATATTACTGGGTGCGGTAATTCTTAAGATTTTTAATTCTTCGTGGGAATTTATCAAAATTAAAATAATACCTTATTTATACATATTAATCGTATAATATTTATTACCTATTAATAAAGAAAATACATTAGTAAAGATTATTATTCCGGAACTTTCATCTTACATTCACGTAACTTTGCCAACTCAGACACTATGGGTTTAGTCCTTCGACTCAAGAAAAATAAACTAAAATGCCACACTGAAAGATACCTTTTATATTTTCCTTATTGTTGTTGCTTCTATCCGATGTCTATGTGAAATAAAACATTATATTATTTTCCACAAAGAACTGTAAAATAAGAACAAAAATCATTCAAACCCAAAAGAATCCGAGTAAAAAAACAAAAACCGTAATTTCATTTACAAAAAATCCCATTTGTATGGTAAGAGAAACGTGTTCCAAGGAATGGAACACACAAGGTAGAAGGTACGTAATTAAACAAGCTTGATTTTCTTGTACGAGTTATATTTGAGATGTTCGGGGAATATTTACAGAAAGTAGCGAGTAAATATTGCGAATGGGAACTCAGAGGTACGAATCTTGAAGGCTGTGCCAGTATGGAGATCACATTTTAATTTTACTCTGATGGTCACAGTGTTAGTTTGTTAGGAAAATAGTTCTTTTATATACTATTCATGCCGATTACGGTTATAGCGACTGCTGGATTGGTTCAACATCTAGCATTTCGTTCGTTCTAAAATTCATGTGCTCGTATGTAGCTAACTCGAATAAGTGACTTATTAAATTATTGCCATAGGAAAAAGGCTAAGCCCTGTCTCGTCTCTTTTTGCGTCGAGTTCGTCTTTCCTCTGGGTTTCAAGGGCATCGAGATTTTGACTTACAAGACGTTTCCATTCCGGTCGCTTTCCAGCTATTTTCTCCTACGTCGAGGCATCAAAACTGCAGTTTTTCACACGCCTTTTAACTACATGCTTACATCACAAGTCACCTTGCTTGTGCCTTGCTTGTGTAAAAATATCACTAGATAAATATTGTATTAAGTATTCTAAAACTTTCATACAATAACATACGTCACATATCTTTATACAAGTGTCTTAAACTACCTTATAGGTTTTGCCAGAAATAGTTTATACTAGATTATTTATTTCTTTTTACTTCTCTTTTAAAACTTTTTCATATGTATTTAATTTTTAATGCACTATGAATGAATGAATACTATATTGCACATCAATACACACATTATAAAAAAAAACATCTAATCGTTCTTATAATATACAAGCTTATATTGATTGGTATACAAAGGCGATCTTATCGCTAAGTAGCGATCTCTTTATTTCGTGTCTGAAATTTCATTATTAATATCATTAAAAATTCGTGGCTTAATAATAGGGTTATCTTTTTGCTCATTATTCTGCGTCCAAACCTAATCCCGTATTATGTCAGATAAGTCATATGTCAGATAGTCGGGATTAGCTAATCTAGGGGATTTGACAAGGGCGCAAGTTTTTACGCAAAATGATTGCCATCTGACCTATGAATATGACTTCAAATATTAAAAAAGCCTCTTCCATAGAGTGTTAGCCACGACACCGCCACTTAATTTGAATATCCAGCACAACTGAGTGTTTAATAAAACATTCAGTTTGATTTACATCTTACAAATCCGTACCTTTTGCGCCTTATTTAGTGTAAACACACCCTTACAATGTAACTTCGAGTTTTGTCTTTTAATTTTGCATTTCCAATTTCGGTAGGTAAATTAATTATCCAAGAAAGTTGGTTCGCTCGAAATCTTAATTAATTTTATTTAAATTAATACATCTGTATAGGTTTGGATGAATGGGTCCATAATAATTGTCTTTAATCTAAATAAATAAATAAAATTGGAATGTTTGTATGTAATATTAAAATAATCGGTTTTCACTAAATACATATTATTATGTTTACAAAGTATTAATACACGTCATATAAAAATAATGTTTTTTAGAATTTTTATTTGCTTGTCTTTTTGTTCCCGCTAATCTCTGAAATGGCTGGACCGATTATGACGGGACTTTTACAGGCAGATAGCTGACGTAATAAGGAGTAACTTAAGCTACTATTATTTTAGATCAATAGGTATAAAACAAGTAAATCTAAACATACACACAAACATATAAAAGTTGTAAAAAATGTTATTTTTATATGTACAATGTATTATTGTAAGTATACATATATACAAATACTTATTACTAAAATAGTGAGAGGCGGTTATTTTATTTAACAAAATCTCAAATTATATTTATTTCTATAGATGTAAGTATAGATAGATATAAATGTATAGATAGGTATAGTTGTACAGATAGAGATAGATGTACAAATGTCAGCCCACGCTATAAGCAACAAGCAATAAGGTGCAAATAACCCCCAGTAAGGTAACCGCCCAATAAAAATTCCAGCAAATCAATATGTCGTTTTACTCTTTTTTATTGTATTTTATTTTGTTACTCGCCTCTGTGTCGTGTTAAAGGAACAATTCTAGGATCCAATATAGCAGATAGAACACACTTGATACTTGATATTTTGTTTCATTTTTTTTAAAATCAAATGTAACTTTGTCTATTTCCTTGGTTTATCTTTCAAATGAATGGGTCTATGAGAACGAAATATTATATTTTAGTGCCACACTTTTTTTTAATGACTTCAAAGGCCTTTTGCCAAAATCAGATTAATTTTTTTTAAACAAAAGTTTTTTTTTTAATAGAGAGAATACCCGGAAATGGAACCTGGGACTTCGTCTGTCCACCTCGCTTTACCACAGAGGAAATAAATTTAACTTCAAACTACGAATAACTGGACAATTCCAACGATGTTTTACATTTATTTAATCAATAATAAATCCTAAAATAAACGTATGAGTTAGTAACATTGCCAAATTAAAACCACAGTTTCATATATATTTTTTATTTATATTTATCTATTTATTTTTTATATCGGATATATTCACAATCTATGTATTTAATATTTTAAGAAAATTAATCAATAGGAAGTATAGCTGATATTATTAAGTTTGATAACACGTTTTATTAATTTTCAGTGAATTTGAATAATGAGATGACCGATGAGAGAACATAAAATTACTAAGCTTAATAATTATAGCCTGTCTACGCGTGAATATATGCGATATACTACAACGATTTAATGATTCGAATTAAGAGTTTTCATAACTCCTCGGAATAGCGTAACCACTAATTTTACACACTATTATAATTTGAATATCGAACGACGATAAAATCAAAACTTTCCAAACCAAAAGTATCAAGACTGACTATAGCGCAACATAAAGACCAGTAAATAGAATACACGTTGAATTCCGTGTTCTATCTTTGCGATTTGCATGTACGTGTATGTGTGTAATGCTTACACAACTGTTGTTTGTGTGCTCGATTGACATAAAGGAGCTAAATGGTAGGGTCTGAATCGTTTTAAACGCTTAGCTCGTATTTATTGGCACGTACAGGATACGCAAAAATTCCAATAAGAGGTCCCCAAAGTGAGGAATGTCGATGTAAAAGAATAATGTTTAATTTGCCCGATGAGAGTGGTGCGTGATTTATATCATTAGGTATGTGAAAACAATTTGAATTTGTCTCTCGGCTGGACGTTTAGAGCTTATTGGCATTGCGGAGTTTCCTCTGCGGAGATTAAATTTTTACAGTTTCGTCTCGACTTTTTGTTAGATTTATATTTTTTTTCAAAGCCAATCGCTTCGTTTGTGTTGGATTTGCTTCTATTAATTTTTAGAAAGCTTCGAAAAAGGAGGTTCTCAAATTGTCTGTATTCTTTCACGGATTTTCCTTGTAAGATTTGATTCGGGATTTATTTTATTGATTCTCATTTTGATATGATTTTTTTTAAATAAATGAAAACAAAAAAAAAACAAAGTCCATTCGTTTAGATACGGTCATCCTTCTACGCGCGATGTCGCTTCTTAAACAAAGGGACTTTGTATCTTACGTCAGTCACTAGTGTGTTTACTGACACAATCTAAACAAATGGGCTTTACCAGTCTTTCAGTTGTCAGTACTTCACAGTTTTACCGCGTTTAAATCACCGAGTATTTAAGTGATCTATCAAATATTTGCAAGAATATATAGAAACGTTTTTTCGTAGAATAAATTATATCTGCCTATCAGGCTATATCAGGCTAGCATAAGTTAAAAATTGACTAGCACACAAACATATTTTCTCTCGTGTTTTTTCAGGTCCCCTGTGTAGCATAGGTTAATTGGATTACAACCAATAAGACCACTGGTGGATCCACCGCCTTACCTAATTCTATCACCATAACTACTGTCGTGTTCCGGTCTCAAGGGTAAGGTAACAGGTACACTTGGACATACGGTCTAACAGCCCGACCACAGACAGTGTGGGTCACTGTCATCCACAACATCTATGATGTCTAAAGGACAAAGTCGTTTCTTATCGTCACATCCGTGTGTTAGTTCGCTGGCTTATCCCATCTATATTATACAAATTAATGAAATTGGAGTATCTGTATGTAATATTAAAATAACTGCTTTTTACTAAGTGAATTTTTACTTTGTAAAAAGACCGAAATTACTTTTTTTAGAATTTTCGTCTGTCTGTTTGTACCCCCTAATCTCTGAAATGGCTTAACCGATTTTAAAGGGATTTTCATTAACAGACAACTAATGTAATAAGAAACGGCTTAGGCTACTTTTATTTTAGAAATTTAATTCAGAAATATATAAAATTAATTAATTAAACAAAAACGCAGACACAGCTAGTAAAAAAATATAATTTGCTTACTTTAGGGTTAAATCATTTTGTGTGATTTGTCCAAGGTTATTTACTTATTAAACTGAAATATTAATAGTTAATCCTGTTACTAAGGATAACGTATAAGAACTGTTATCCTCGTGTCACGTCCCAAACTAATACCAGGTGACACATGTCACAACTGTTCTGATCCATAAAGCTTACGGACGTTTTGCTGTAGTTTTTGTATTTATCTAGTTAAGTGAAACATTTACCAACCATTAGAGGCATAATTTAGGTAAATAAAAAACTATAAAAAACTGGCCAGGTGTCTCACGGCTCCACACACGATGGGTTCCGTACCGTTATATATAAATAAAAAATCACGTCTATTGTTTGGGAGCACCTTTATATTATTATAATAATATATATTTTATTTGCTTGTAATTTTTTGTTATAGTAGCAATATGTCTCCAAAAATACAGTATCTATGATGTGATTCAAATTTCTAACTATAGTGGTTCATGAGATATAGCCTTGTGACAGACAGAGAGACGAACAGTGGAACTTTAGTACGGAACCATAAAAACTAAACTAAAATCTAAATAATGAAGTTGTGTTTAAGTGTGTATGTAAATGTAGAAAAAAAACTAAAAATTAAATTATTTTTTTCCGACTTAAGTCCTAATTATTATATTATTGTGTACCTCTTTAACAGCGTTTAGATTACAGACATACTTACAGATTTAATTACAACGTTAATGATTTTTTAATTGATAGACACTTACTGATGCGTCTGTCGAACAAAATCAGAAAGGAAATCAAGAAATAGTTTCAATTTATTTTAATTAAACACAACATCCCGTTGGTTCTTAAACACCCCGAGTTTAATTCTCGGTTCTTATAAGTTTTTTCAATTTATCTGAAAAACATAAATTTACCTAGATTTGTGCCCAAAATGGCGACGGACTTAACATCTGTCATAGGACCTAATATCTTCGGTCAATTGTGAGTGCAATATTTATTTATTCATTTAATTTAAAATTATCTTTTCAAAAGTATAAAACTATGTTGATAAAGTTTTGAATAATTTAATACATCATTAAATAATTGACAATAGTTCAAAAGTCTGTGGAGTAAACAAACAAAGTATGAGCTTTTGAAATAACTTTATAAAGAATGTATTAATTTTAGAACGTCTTCTATTATCAGCATTTTTCTAAGGCATCCCCGAAGCATCCCCGACCGGTAGTCCGTGGGCGCTCGCCCACCCCGCCCACACCGTACAGTTTATACCGTCTATGACTATATGTATAACTAATTGCTCTACATACAGCCATTAACCTTTAATGAAGAAGCTTTTGGAAAAGTATGTGTGCGGAAAATATTTCTTCTCGCAAGGATAACCGGGTCATACACATCATTATTTTCAATAGGCTTAATACCAGCTTAAGCTTTAGTTTCCTAGGAGAGCGGTACCGTCAAATAGCGGCCCCGTAAAACAGGGGTGAATGACGTCACCAGAACATTGTCTAAACAAAATGGGGCGGTTACCTAGAGAGCGGTAACCGTCACCGTAACGTCAAAAAGCGGTGTCGCCATTTGCGTGACGGCCGTCTTGACGGTGTCAGATAGTTTCGTGAACGTTTTGAGTTTGAGTTTCAACAAGAGCAGCGAGGACGACGATATTTTTGATAGATTTCGTACGTTAACATAAGGCTGTAATATATAATATAAAAAGTAAAGAATACAGAAAAACTCTTAAATAAATCTTCTTACTTCATACGACTATTTTGGTCTTCTGATGATAGGTCGTCCTCCATGTAAATTACATATCTAAATCTAAATTTGTGTTAAAAAAATAACTGACGGTGTGCCATTATGGCCGTTTAACTTTCCACATGTCGTCACCGTAAAGACAGTCCTCTTTTTGCGTCCGTAATAATACGACTGCAATATGACGGTACCGCTTTCCTAGGAAACCAAAGCCATTCGTTAGATTATAAAACTAAATGCCTGTTTAGATCTAGGTGTGCGATATGTATCCTGTAAACATACATATTATTATGTATTTAGTAAAAAGTGGTTATTTTAATATTACATACAGACACTACAATTTTATTTATTTTTAAAAATATGTATCAAATATTGTGTGACGATGTACCTAACACAGATGGCAGTAAAAAGTAAGTGAAGTGTGCAAAGCTCACCTCAGCGAAAATGCAATTAGATTTGTCTCGGGAGACTTACGCGACCCGCATTTATAGGCTAAGGGACGGGGACACTAAATCAATGTTGATTTGTTATTAAAAAAAAGATGAAAAATCATAACCATATCAGTAATGTTATATAATATTTTACTTCAGTTAATGCTAAATTTATGTAAATATTTATTGACAAAGATATAGACAAAAAGTGAAAGGATTTTATTGTTATAAACTTATTAAATCTAAAATACAATTATTGAAACGGTAAACCTATTTAAATCAATAAATATCAAACAATCACCAATATAATTGGTATAACTTTCAAATATTTAGCAAACAATTTTATAATTTTAATCGTTATGTTTATAAACAAATAAGATAAATTGACGATAAGAGGAATAGCTGTGTGGGATAATACATGTCTGTAAGTCGAATACATTTCATTAATAAAAATATTTGTATTTGTAAATTTACAATAAAGCTATTTTTAACATGCTACGACATTCTTATTGAGTTGACGTTTGAAAAAAATGTAATCTCTAAGAGAATTTCTCTTCTACTATCGACGGCAAAACATGTGTGCCATATATCCCTCTGCCTACTCTTTCTTGAATACGGGTATAAAATATCTTTTTCGATTGCCAAATAGAATTAAAACTGTTTTATGTTTAACCAAGCAGAGTTAACATAAATATTTGTAAAACGGATTAGTGTATACTGCGCCTCCTAGCCTATTTAGCCCCGGTGTCTGATTTACATATAAATTGTAGCTAACTCACGTGGCTCGTCTCTTACTTTTAACTGCTGTAACCGCACTCCTGTGGGCGACCCTCCAGGACCTTTGTTCAGGATAGCAAAAATAAACGCTTATGGACCCCTCTAGTACAATAACGCTTTATACATGACCAAATCCAAAACAAAATCTACGATTGTCCGACGACAGATATAATGATCTAATAAATTTTGCTGGTCCTCTAATTTTCCTTTTGTTTCAGTTTATTGACTTCAGACAAATCCTTTTTTGACCTTTAGTACATATTATAAAACAAAGTCACTTTCTCTGTCTGTCCCTATGTATGCTTAAATCTTTAAAACTAAGCAACGAATTTTGATGCGGTTTTTTTTAATAGAGTGATTTAAGAGGAAGGTTTTTATGTATTTAACATGTATAGTATACCCGTGCGGAGCCGGGGCGGGTCGCTAGTTTATTATAAATATCAATTTAGTGGAGACATCTTTTTTATACTAGCCTTATCCCGTATTATATCAGATGGTATCGAGGTCAACTACCTAATCTAGGGGATTTGACTAGGACACCAGTTTTTACGCCATCTGACCTCTGCAATCCAGAAGGGAAACTAGGCCCAAACCTAGATTAGGTCGAATTCAATGAATCCGGATTTCCTCAAGACATTTTCCTTCCCCGTAAGAATCTATTAATCATACCTAAATCATTAAAAAGATTTAGACTTCAATAAAAAAATACTTTTTTTATAAATGATAATGGAAGTCAAACATGCAGACGGATTTCCTGATGGTAAGAAATACACGTCACCCATAGACACCAAAGGTGGAAATGGTGCGTTGCAATCCTGAGCCTCTTGCGTGAGTAAGTTTACCGGCTACCCTACCCACCAAACCAGAACACGACAAAAGCGAGCACTGACGCTATTGTGGCAGGAATAGGTAAGCCGGTGGAGTCGTACTACTTATTATAATATACATACACACAAGCTAGCTTTCATCGTTTTTAAAATTCCGTAACCAGAGGGTATAAAACCCTATTACTAAGACTCTATTGTCCGTCTGTCTATCCATCTGTTACCAAGATGTATCACATCAATTTTAATAGTTAGAAAGTTAAAAATTTTATAGCATATATAACAAATATTCAAAATGTGTTTTTCTTGACGTTTTTACAGATAGTGTTGCCGGTTTATTTATTTCTAAAGAATTTAACGTAGGACGTCATTTAATGAATATCTTAAAAATTATATTATTAAAACACCAAATCATAATATCTATAATTAAAATTTCAATAATAATAAATTTAATCTAGTGAGGGTACGAGCTTCGCTACGTATAACCACTGTCAACTGTAAATGTCAACATTAAAAAAAGTTTCAGTTTGATAGTTTTTACAAAATAATCCGCCATTTTTATTTTATTTTGCCGATTGAAGCTATTTCCCGAGGTAAAATTTAGCCTATGTTTATCAGGGATAATATCGGCTTTTAATGGTAAAAGAACTTTTCAAATCGGTCCAGTAATTTCAGAGCCTATTCAATTCAAACAAATAATCACAGAGCACAGAATTTTTGCTCTGTGCGAATAATCAAATCTTTCCTCTTTATAATATTAGTATAGATAATGTGGTAAATATTTAAGCACATATATGTACACAAATATTATTTTTTGAATTAAATGAGTGTTCGGAAATTGGTAGAAAGTTTGATTTGGGTTTTTGCAGAATATTCGTATTTTAGGCGCCCTTGTGAAATCCCCTAGCCGATCTAGGTAGCTAGGTAGGTAGTGGGTAGCCGACCCCAATATCATTTGATATAGACACAGGATAAGGTTAGGACAAGGAAGAAAACTAAATAACTACTAGCAGTATAGCCAAAACGCAAGCATAGCCGCGGATGACAGCTAGTCTAAAATAAAGAAAATCTACAAAAATATTCACTTGGGTTATAAATTTCGTTGTCCATCACATTCCAGAAAATTTCATACAATAACTTATCTCAAAAGCACTTGGAAGAGAAATGTATCCGGGAGTTAGTGGACAATGTAATTCAATTTGGGAAATTAGATTTTCCGTCGAGTTACCTGCGTCTTCTCCCTTCACGTCATGTGATCTCACAAGACGGAGTTATAGGCCAATGTTAGTACCAAAGTACTTGAACGTAGGCAAGTATATGCCAACTTTATTTGTGTATTGACCTTTTTAAACGTGTAATATTTTTACAAAGAATAATTTGAAAACTTAATTATATTAAAATCTTGTATTTAACTTGCATTGTTTGAGTAGGTATGTATGTTGAAGTAGATATCTTCATCCGATTGAGCTGAAATGTTGTATACACGTTTACTTTGGATGACAATACACGATAAGGTACATGCCATCATACTAAATCCAATATGGCGGATCCACCAAGATGGCAGAATATTTGTTTTTAAAATACTTCTACAATATGGGTATCAAATGACAGGGCTCATTGAGAGCAACTCAAAAAATAATAAAAGCTTTGTCTAGAAAGCTTTTTTGCTTTTAATTTATTTTAATTACTACTTAGTATAAAACAAAGTCACTTTTTCTGTGCCTATATGTATTATTAAATTTTTAAAACTACGCAACGAGTTTTGATGGGGTTTTCTTAAATAGACAGAGTGATTCAAGAGCACGGTTTTTATGTATGTAACGTGTATTTTTGTTCGTATCGGCTAATCTGTGAAACGGCTTGCCCGATTTTGACGGGACTTTAATAAGGAACGACTTAGGTTACTTTTATTTTAGAATTTTGTTTTAATAAATGTGTAAAATAAAACAATTAATTAATAAAAACGCGGACGAAGTCGCGGGCACAGCTAGTGGAAAATAAAGTATTTTCTATTCCATTCTCTTAGTAAGACAGTCAAAATAAAAATTATTCATATAAGAAAAGAGACGTTTTATTTTACCCCGAGCCCCAAAAAATGAGTTGGTCATATATGACGAACGTTGGCCAAACGTGGGGACCAAAT
Source organism: Lasaia peninsularis (assembly GCA_018236625.1). Taxonomy (NCBI): domain Eukaryota; kingdom Metazoa; phylum Arthropoda; class Insecta; order Lepidoptera; family Riodinidae; genus Lasaia; species Lasaia peninsularis. Next base: position 16,017 of record DVZL01001734.1, read on the forward strand.
TAGATTACAACAAGTGGGGTCAGGCGGTGACGCCAAATGGACAGTGGATGTTGACAAAAATATTATTTTTGACTCGAGCTTTCATATTACATTTGGTCACACAAATGTGATATCCTATTAGGATATTTTTATGTAGTCTCGGTGATCTAATGGTTAGCGTTTCGGACTTCATTTCTAACAGTCCTGGTCTGTGCTCGAGCATAGTTAGTATCTAACTTTGACAGGTCACGGGTTCTATTTTTGGGTACTACTATGAGTTTTTTTTCCTTTATGGCGACAGATTTTCCACCTGTTATACCATGGGACCTAATATCGTCGGCTACTTTTCAATACATAAGTATGCAACTATTCCTACCTCTTCGGAATTCGAGAGAGAAGCGGAGAAACTTTTTTTTACCACCTCTCACTTTTATTAATTATTAACTAACCTAACAAATTCGACATTATATTATCAATTCGCAAATGGTATAAAATCGTAGTCAGAGTAAGCGAGAAGCTTTTTAGTACCTCTACTCTTATTAGTAATAACAACAGTCAAAAACAATAACAGGATGAGTGAGAGTTCAATAATTAGTCATGTTATCTGTTGTTGTAATAATGACCACTTCTATTTGTATATGTACGAGTGGCCACACAAACAAAACATGAAACCTTCGGGGAGACAGTGTGGGCGCTCGTACATATACAAATATATTTTATTAGTGTATATGCGTATGTGTGTCCCTACACCTGTTTTGGTTACTGACAACAAATATTTACATTTGTATATTTATACTAGCGGACGCCCGCGGCTTCGCCCGCGTGGATATCGGTTACCGCTGCAAAAAGCCTACTCAAGAAAGACATG
>DVZL01001735.1:0-16861 GCA_018236625.1 Lasaia peninsularis
AATTACATGCTCGTAAAACATTCAATTTAGCCAATGCAGATAAATAATAATCCTATAATTTTAATGTAATTTGTAACCAGGTTATTACGTCCACAATTTTGCCGTGTTAATATTTGGCGTTTATTTGTCAAATAAACAAAGTTTAAGTATGTATGATAACAACAATCGTACTATTTAAATACAATTAAATCCATAGTAAAGAAATGTATTTGTATTTATGTATTTTTTTATGTTTGTAACGAATAAACTAAAAATGTACGGATCTGATTCTAAAAATTATTTTACCCGCTTTGGATTCGCACGGTTGAAAATAGCCTACGACAATGTAGAATTATTTATAACGGAGAAATAAAATTTGAAATCAGATCAATAGTTTTTCAGTTTATTCATTCAATAGTGTTGCTTATTCAAGCCGACATTCACGTGGACGAAGTCGCAGGCAACAGCTAGTAATATTATAAATGCGAAGTTTTGTCAGTATTGATGTATGTTTGTCACTCTTTCACGAAAAAAAATAATAGACGAATTTGGATGAAACTTTACAGTAATATTGTTAATACATGAGAATAAAATACAGGCTACTTTTTAGCCGCGTTAAAAGAGGGTATGTTTTTAAGCAATACCATGGGTACTGCTTAAAAATTTAAATAGGTTTGATGTTATTATTTCAACCGAAGTTCCTGGGCAGATTTGATTAAATTGTAAACATAATCGATTCATTCCTTTCGGAGCATGTTACCACAGACAGACACAAACAGACTTTTTCCGTCGTGTGTCGGATCAGCCAGCAATATCATAAAGAGGCAAGATAATAGATGAAAATTTGCTTCGAATTCACATTGATTACGGGATAAACCCAATAAATCAGATGTTTATTGTCAGAAGTTCGAACAATAATTACATGCAATCGCGTATCGTGTTCAATTTTGCCAATACAAATAAATAACCCAATAATTTTAATGAAATTTATAACGGGATTATCACCGCCATCTTTTATTTATTCAGATTTTGTATTTGTTTATTATATTGATGACAATAATTTATTTGTATCATTACTATCGTTGACTTTTATTTTGACTCGTTGGTCGAGAGGTAAGCGTTCACGTATAATATCATTGTCATTTTCGGATCGGGTTTGATTATAGACAGTGTCATAATCTGGATTTCTGGATCGACGAAGAATTCTCAAATGAATGTAGCTTAAACTAATCTTTATTACATCAACTGTCACCCAATGAAAGTTTTGTCGAAATCGGTCTAGTCGTTTCAGAGATTAGCGGGTACGAACAGACAGACAGACAAAAAACTAAAAAATATTATTTTGGTATATTATGTACCTTGTAAACATAATATTTGTGTAGATAAACCTTTCTTTTGAATCACTATATTAAAATACTGTATCAAAATCCGCATTTAGTAAAAAGCGGTTCTTTTAGTATTACATACAGACATTCCAATGTTATTTTTGTTGTATGGATAAACAATTCTTTTGTATTAATCTATCTATTGAAAACCGTGTCAAAATCCGTTGGGTATTTTTACGATTCTGATAAATACGATTCCAAACAGTGGTATCATTTAAGCGATAAATACAGATATTTGTGTATTGTAATAACCCATTAAATTTATTCCCGTGTATATTTAAGTGCGTATATGTATAAGTATCGTTAATACTCACAACATTAGTATAAAGGTTTACTTTATGATTACATCACTTTTTATTAATTATCCAGTCATTTGTTTATGGTGGCCCTCCTGCGTTTTCTGGTTTTGATTTTTTATAACAAAATGAATTGTCTGGTTTATAAAACTTTCACATTCACAATTAACAATATATACTAGGAAAATATATTTAAAGGGAGCCCCAAACAACAATCGTGTTTTTTTTTCTCTTTTACAGATAATAATTGTATATAACCCTCCGTGCACGAATCCAACTTGCACTTACTATTTTAATCTTGTTATTTTAAACGACTTAAACATAGTTTTGCTAAGTTCATGTCAAATTAAAGTTTGATGGTTTTGATAAGTAATTGTTAACAAATAGCAATCATTATTTTTATTTAATTTAATTAACCTATTTACGTTTAAAACCGCTTGTTTTAATAAAAACTAAGTAGGGTACGGACCAAAGGTGTGAAATGTCTGCTAATAATAACTGCAGGTTGTCACGCACTTCCGGTTTTGAATATTAAATTAAGGGACCGTCAACTAGGGTAAAAGCTTTCCAGATTATCTAAGAAGTATAACGAAATAAAATAAAACCAGCCAAGTGCGAGTTGGACTCGCGAATGAAGGGTTTCGTACCATCAGAATAGAATAAAGTAGTACCTAAAAAATATAGACAAACATTTAAAATAAAACTAATAAACTAAATGATATACAAAGAGTCGGCTAACAAAAGTAGTAGATTTGACAAATTATCGCACAAAGCGCAATCAGCAGGGAAATCAGGCTAAATAACAGATGGGATTAGAATTCATTAATCCGAGTTTCCTCTCGATGTTTTACGATGAAAAAACTACAGTCTAAAAACTATTTTCTTATTTTATAAGTTTCTTTCTTCTTTCATCTTAACCTTATCCCGTATCATATCAGATGATATAGTGGTCGGCTACCTAATCTAGGGGATGTGACTAGGACACCAGTTTTTACGCAAAACGACAGCCATCTGACCTCTGCAACCCAAAAGGGAAATTAGGCCCAAACCTAGATAAAGTCGAATTCAAAGTATCCGAGTTTTCTCACGATGTTTTCCTATACCTTAAAAGCACGCAGAAAATGTACATGAGTTAGAAAAACTCATTGGTATATGGGGGGGTTCGAACTTGGACTACCCGAATGGTAGTCCGAAGCGCGTATCGCTTGGCCACCGAGGCTCTATTTTCTTATTTATAAGATATTTTACCTTTAATACATGTTTTGAGTGTTTTTATGGTGAAGGAAAACATCGTAAGGAAATTTAGGATTTGTGTGAGATATTTATTATTTATTTATTTAAATTATTTATTGCACTAAATTATGAACAAATGCGAACTTAATGCCAAAAAGTATTTTCTTCCAGTTTACCCTGGGTAGTGGAGACAAATAAACATGGATGGTGCATTAAAGTTATTTACAGAATATAAAATTATAATTAACTAAGAAACAATTCAATTATTTAAGAACTTAAAATATAAGTGGATCTAGCAAAATACAATAAGTACTTTCACGCCTATTATCCCCGAAAGCGTAGGCAGAGGTGTGCTAGTATATCTACGACTCGTAATTGCAAATAAATTAATACATACTAAAATGTATAATAACAACGGACCTGTCATATCAAGGGAGCTATTATCGACGGCTAATCGTAGATGCATTTATGCTTCTGCCTCCCTCTTTAGTGATATGTGCGTGATGATATTTATTTATATAAACTAATATGAATCGCCTCTTTAGTGTTGCGGTACGTCTGTCGCCCGTTAAGACCGTTAACCACGTAGGATGGCGGATTCAATTCCCAGGTCAAGAAACTTTTTTAAATGTTCGTCAATTTTCTGAGTTCGCTAGTATCTACTGGACTCACGAGTTGTGGATGTACTAGCACACCTCTACCTACCATTTCGGGGATATTAGGCGTGCAGGTACTTTTTTTACGTAGAATATAAAATAATAAGTATAATCTGTACATAGCTCATTAAAATTACATATTATACAAGCAAAATAGTTATTCAAACAAGACCCGAATCTCTATAAAATTCTTTATTTTGCTATATTTTAAAATGTTTTCTTATTTTAAAAGTTTTATAGTTGTAACTGATATAATATTATAATATAGTTCGCTTAAAGTTCGCCCGTGGAGAGAACCGTTTTCTCTTTATATGTATAACTTTGTGTTTAGAAAATATAATATATTTAGAGAAAACTAAAATAACTTTAAAACTTAAAAATGTCTAACAATGAAGGCTACAGCAACATATACTCACGGAAAGGGCCTGTAAAAAAAGATTCCTTACCATTATCCAAAACGTTTGCTGTATAGGAGAACTCTTTGTATAGTTGTTTTATTCTATTCTTAGTATTTGTTGTTATAGCGGAAACAGAAATACATCATCAGCTGTGAAAATGTCAACCGTATAGCTATCACGGTTTACGAGATACAGCCCGATGATAGACAGACAGTCAGAGGACAGCGGAGTGTTGGTAATTGGGTAAAGGGTTCAGAATTCTAAAAAAAATATCTTCTCTAATTTTATTTATTAGTTTACGATATTAGGTTATCGGGAAAAATCTAACCTCAACGTTTTTCTGATTAACTAAAAAAACTCATCGGAAATATTTGCCCTAAATTGAACCGGGAACCTTGTGTGTCATAGTTGGAGTTCAAACATCTACGAAGCTCGACCTCAGTGGCAGTAAATCTCGTCGTGTTTGTAAATCCCAAGCTCTATAAAATTTTAATTTTAAATTTAAACACTTTATATTGTTTTAAAAGAATAATAATTTGCTAATATTATACATGTTTACAAGGAATCACTTAATAGTATGTTTGAAAATGACACACTGCCATCTATACTTGAAAATAAGGTACTAACAATTTATACTTTTCACCGAAACATTGAAGACATATTTTTAAATTAAAGTAAGCATATAAAACTATTTCTTGTAATTTTTACATGTGATATTTTTGTTTTATACTGTTTTCCCTCTAAAAGCACAAATAGCATGTATTAAGCTAAACTACGCATCACGCTAAGCGCTTAGCTATTACTAAGATGCATACGCCACATAATACAGAGTGCTCTTAACTTACTTCTTCCCAATGACCTGGATTGCAATGTTCGCGAAACTTTAAATTACTATGCTTTGCTCTTCTGAGTGTTACAAAGCAAATTGTTCTTAGTGTTACGACTTCCAGTGAATAAACTTAGGACTAATAGATGAATTGTTACTGAAATGTTATTGTTTGTCCAAATAAGTATTCGAAGTCCGAATTCATTATGGGAATCATTTTTTCGATTTATGTATCTCAGGATATAGCGTCCCATTTTTTTATTGATAAACGTTAGGAGACCTGTGATATACACACTTTCAAATACTTTTTTTCTGAGGTGTATATTCAAAAAAAGGTTTATGAATAGTTTGTTAGATGGCATTATACTCAGTTAAGCGTCCATCTATCGGTGATGCTATCTAGTGGAATACCTGTGCACGCCTAAGCACATTTATTGCATGGACATACGGGCATTCATTTATTACTAACTTTTGCAAGTGGCTTCGCCCGCGTGTAACTCTCATACAAACAAAATCTAGACAATTGTAAAATGAAAACAGATCGTTTATATTTATAAGTCACCAAAATATTCAACCCCTCCTTGTAGCCTATGTTCTTCCTCAAGGTCAACTCTATCTTTGCACCAAATTTAATCAAAATATAATTATTGGTTAAGGCGTGAAAGCGTAACAGACAGAGTTACTTCGCAATTATAATATTTGTGTGGATTATATATTAGTACGGATGTAAAATGAAAACAAATCGCTTATATTTATATGTCATCAAAACATTTCCCCCTTTTTTGCAGTAAGAAGTAGATGATGTCTTTCCCACAACGTCAGCTATTTCTTTGCACCGAATTTCAACTAAATGTGATTAGTGGTTCAGGCGTGAAAGCGTAACAGACAGGCAGAGTTATCTTAGCATTTATAATATCATTATAGTACGGAATACTATTTTACGTGGACATACGTAAAGTCAAAATAAAATTAATCTAAACGCAGTAAAACTGTAAAAAAAACCGACGCTATTTTTTTAAAATAACATCTAAGTTATTTTGTTTTTGTTAATTTTTCGAAAAATGCTAAACCAGTTGCTCTAAGTCTAGAAAAACAGTGATAATATTTCATATAGCGTTTATAATTTGTAAAAACAAGGTAAAACTAACATTAAATTAATATAAATGCATTAAAACAATAACATTTAAGAACACAAATTTTTATCTTTGTTAATATTTTGAATAACGCAGAACCAGTAACGATTACATTTATATGACACATCTAAAATTTTACCTAGGTATTTTATAAAACAAGGATCAACAAAATCCATCCTTCAAACATTGCGTTAAAAATGTTAAGAGAACTTTCTCTTTTGTGTAAGCTTGTAATGACTATGAAAATAGAGACAGAAACTGAAATACTCTCGTATATTAAATGTTATTATCACAAGGTGGAGAGACCTTAGAAGGCGTTAAGTTTAATCCAAATATAATTGAACTTCTAAAAGTGTTATAAGGCAATAAAACAATCAGGCAATAAATAAATACGTTTAAAGGAGTATACGACGATATTTTTTTGGATTTTTCAATTTACAAAAAAATGTTTTCGACTTTGAAAAACACTAAAAATCCCGCTCTTATCTAATTAAGGAAAAGATATAAGAAATTATTTGTAATCACGTTAAGTTTAAGATAAATTAAAATTTAAAATTAGTAAAATAATAAAATCAAAGTAATTAACATTTACATCATTGTTAATATTTCGAAAAACGCAGAATTGATTGATATAAAATTTATACGTATCCACCTCCTGAATATTATCTGTTTTACAAAACATTGAAATCCATATAATCATCAACTCGATAATCGAAAACATCAGAGGAACAGAGAACCTTCTTTTTTTGAAAGCCTTTGAAAAACTTTGAATAGAAACAAAAACTGAAATATCCTCTTAAGTTAAATGTTATTAACAATACGCGAAGAGCCTTTGGGTATTCTGTGCTTTGGGTTTTAAGTCTGATCTGAATATAATTGAACTTCTGAAAGTGTTTAGCAATTCAATTATTAGGTCGACGTAACGAAAATATACATTAATAATATTTAGGATTATTTTCTATCGATTTTACTTTATGGAGCTCCGTGGGAGAGGAAAGAGCAAAATCTAAATTTTTGGTATAATTCATGAACGCGCAATCTGATTTTATTTATTGTTTTTTAGATGAAATATTATTTACAGAATTTTCCGCAATTCTTTCTCCTGAAAGCCTGTGAGAAATATTAAAATAGAAGCGAAAACTTGAAACACCGTCGTAAATTATACGTTCTTAACACTAAGCGAAGGGGCCTTTAGGCGTTAAGTCTGATCCGAATATAATTGAACTTCTGAAAATGTTACAAGGCAATAAATCAATTAGGTCGACGTAACGACTCGCTAATGTCGACTGTATCTGGGCCAAGAAATGTCTTGAGTGGCTCCAGCCAATATTCTCTTTGTTCAGTTTTGGCATTTCTCTTAAAAAATATCTTGTGTCTATGAATACGAAATTCACCAGAGCTGGTGAATATTTTATGGATCAAGATAAATTTAAACTAAATAATTCTTCCCCTTAAAAAATTTAGATCAATGAAATGAAAAAAAAATATTTATTTGCCAAATAAGTATGTTTTAAAGTTGTTACAAAACAAAAGTTTTTCATTATACCAATATATTCTACTAAAACATTTATATTACTAAATATTATGTATACTAAAAAATTAAATTTATTTATTAATTGTAAAATTATATTTAATATTAATAATCTTGTTATTCATAATCATAATTTTCATACTTTAAAAACACTAAACCAATTGCCGTAAAATGTATATAGGAGTATCATTGAGCTATGCCAAAAGCAAACACATGATCAGCGTTTTATAGCCGCTGTCTTAGGAACACAATCGTAATTAGGCGTATTTTACTTTAAAGCCCGAGATCAACAATCGCCAGACTGACGTCATGTTATAAAAGTTGTATGTAGGTATTTGTTAATTATCAAACGTATAGATGTGACATGCTGATGTTAACAACTAAAAGTTACTGTTGGCGTACTCTCATCTTGCTGTTGATGAAGCAGCATGTTTAAATATTTCACTTAAATTAAGAACTTAAACGCAAAAACCAACTTCAACTTTATATTCAACTAGCTGCGCTAGAATTCATCCGAGTTTTTATTCAAATTATTGATTTTATACCTTTTTAAAATAAATTCTATAATAAAAATAAACTGAGCCCTTACTTATTACATTAGCTGTCTGTTAGTGCAAGTCTCGTAAGAATCGGTCCAACTGTTTTAGAGATTAGCGGGTACAAACAGACAGAAAAAATTCTAAAAAAAATGTTTGTGTTTATCATGTACTATGTAAAATCTCGACCAACGAGGCGGTCAAACACAGCAACTCCAATTAGCCGATTTGTTCCATGGTGTGACTTAGAATCAATTCATTGATCCATAGTCACACCGATATCGTAACTCGGTGTAAGTAAGAGTCGGTTGTGGATATTATTCTATAAAGGAAAATATATTTTATAGTAAAACCTAATTTGAATGTTTAATATGAATTAGGTTTAATATGGAAAGCTTATCAAAGTGTTATAACACTTTCATGAGTAGGTAATGCATGACGCGCTCTAAAACTGTTATATTTCCGAAGCCTATAATTTTACGTTTACACGCCAATGGGTTGCCACGCGAGAGTTTAAATCGCTATGTATTATAAAACAAAGTCACTTTCTCTGTCTGTCCCTATGTATGCTTAAATCTTAAAAACTAAGCAACGGATTTTGATGCGGTTTTTTTAATAGATGGTGTGATTAAAGAGGAAGGTTTTTATGTATTTCCTGAAAACCCGCCCTTAGTTTATTACGAACTAGACGTGTTTATCTACTAGACTAGACTAGTTTATCTAATTACTTTATTTTATACATTTCTAAAATATAAGTAGCCTAAGCATTTCTTATTACGTAAGCTGTCTGCCAGTGAAAGTCCCGTCAAAATCGGTCAAGCCGTTCCAAAGATTAGCGGGTACAAACAGACAGACGGACAAACATTCTAAAAAATACTATTTTGGTATAATATATACCTTGAAAACATAAATATGCATTAAGTAAAATGCGGTTACTTTAGTATTACATAGACACTACAAATTTATTTATTTGTATGGATTTTAATTATATTTCACAGGGAAATTTTAGCTAATTTCATTTCATAAGCTTACTTGCGACCAGGCCTGCCATCGCACGGGTATAATATACATGTTATATACATAAAAACCTTCTTGAATTACTCTATCTATTTAAGAAAACTGCATTAAAACCCGCTGCGTAGTTTTAGGATTTAAGCATACATTGGAATATAGGAACAGAGAAAGCGACTTTGTTTTATACTATGTAGTGATTTTGAGCCTTGGTGTAGTAATTAAGATTTCGGATTTCTATTTCGGTCCCGGTTTGAATCTTAGTATGTACGAATGGGTTTTTCTAACTTACATACATATCTTCACGTCAGGTCCCTTGCAGGGTAGGTAGAGAGCACCGTGTGCCAAGTATCACCACGTTTAAACAAACTTGCCGGTTTTGGAGACTTTTGACATCACCCTCGGATAGTATGCGAGCTACTTGGTCTTAGAATATCAACCTAGGTCTCCCCGGGTACCTACATCCATCTACTTCCACATTGAATATCTGTACTGTCAATCTTTCATCTTTCATTCTTTCCACATGACCGAACCATCATTTTTACACCGATACTTTCAGTCCTACTCTTAGTAGTAGGATTCACGTATATTGGGTTTTGTATGATTATCTATAAAAACTACAAAAAAACACGTCAGTCGTATGAAAGCACTTTTTTATATATCTATGTAATTATGTTTTTTGTATTTTTTGTTATAGCGATAACAGAATACATGTTATGTGAAAATTTCAAATTCCCATCCGTCACGGTTCTTGAGATACAGCCTGGTGATTGCTTTTTGTTATTTAAAACAAGTAGACTCGGTGAATTTTTCAAAGTATTCCAATCAGAGAAAAACCCCAAGCATTTTTGATTTGTAAGTGATGTTATTAACATGACATTGTTTTTATATGTACTAGCTGTCCCAGCAAACTTCGTACAGCAAAAATCAGAGGTACGAAAAATAGATGTTGATCGATTCTTACACCTATCAAATATATACACATAATTTTATGAACGAAATGGAACAAAACGGGATAAAAGATTTGAATAAGATGCAAGTCTGGCGGTTAATGGATCTCGAGCTATAAAGTTAAATACCATTGTGCGCCTAAGACCCCAGCAGCAGCTATAAAAACGCTGATCGTTGTAAATGATAAACTTTTAAGACAGAGTTTTTATGAAACACTAAAAAATCGCTTTATGAAAATCAACCCTCAAAAGTTCAAATTCCTTATTATTTCCGGTTTTTTTTTTATTTAATAGAGGCTCATATTTGTCTGGGTTCTTTTTCTATAATAGACTACATATTTTCCTGCCTTTCAGCTCGCAAGAGGAAGTTATTTGATTAACCACCCATCATCTGATAATGCAATTAACGCCCGCGCGCGCCTTACTATACTCTATAGGTCTACGGTAGGGCAAAAAAATCATAATCAAAAAGTCACATTCACAATGAACGGTAAAAAAATTATTTTTCTTGTGACGTTCTTCTCTTTATAACAAACCGAATAATACCCCTTTACACTGATTATTATGATGATGATTATTATTATTATGAATAGCCTTCTTAACACGAATGCTTATAATAGTTTTTCCTCAAAAACGATCTACAAAAAAATGTTATCAGACATTTTTTCGTAAAATAATAGTAAAAAAAGTTATATTGCAAAACAATTTTTTTTCTCGAATTTCTTAACATTTTCGCTTATAACTTTTTATTTATAGTTCTACGACAAAAAGTCGTAGAGAATTTAATTTGCAACAAAAAATGTTTACTTGTTTTTTTGTCAATGATCATAAAAATAAAATTGCGTCCTTTAAAAAACGCAAGATAAGGCCTAAAAATGTAACATTTCAATGTACTTTATATAATGTAATTTCCAATTCTATAACAAAAGCTACAAATATAAACAAATGTTAGACTTAATAAACCTTTTATACAGGGAAAAAACAACTTTACCAACAGTAGGAGCATCATCACCTAATTGATAACCCTTGTCTTTTTCGAATGAAGAGACACGCCTTACCCTTATATTTTCCCTACATCAAAGAGATGGAATTATCTAACGCTGTATTTCGGAAGGGGATATTCGGATTAACATAAAATAAGTAAAAAGTAACCGAAACCCTTACATATTTTCACATGACATTTTAATTAGTTTTCTTTTGACGTATATCAACATTTTAATGGGAAAAATTTGTATTTTTTCCATAATGACGCATCATATTTATGTCACAAAGAGTGTTTTTTGACATACGTGTTTGTTTATAAAACAGTCTACCTGCATTCTATACCTATTACTCCATGATAATTATAGAAGATATAAGAATTATTTTTGGAAATTTAGACTAAAATAGGTAATAGTGTTCGGGAAAAAAACAAAAATGTAGAATGTGTATATAATCACATGGTAATTATAGATTTGAATAACATCGACCTAACTTAAAAAAAGAAGAAAGTTTTTTTGGAAAATCATAAGTGATGTTATATTACAAGCTTTTGAATCTACCTTATTTTCTATTTATCATGGAACCATAGCATATTTTTGACATTTATAATGTCAAAAATGTTATTTAACATTATCTTTTGTATAAAATGTTTATACCACCATCACTCGATTTTAGAAATTTTGAATCAAGTCAATATTATTCTAAAGGTTCGATATATGTTACTTCTAAACATTATATCTTCAAAGGACAAACTAAGTGATAGACTATTTTCCGACAATTAATACTATGGAGCTAATTCTGTGATAAAAAATACGAACCAAGATATATTTAGTCAAAATATATCTTACAAAGCCTACTTTTCCTAGCTCTCATAAATGTAAATAATAATAGTTTCCTACTAGAGAGAACATAGATAACGTCGCAACCCGGTTAATGAACTTAAAAATATCATACATACCTCAACTTCTCCCCTTGCTGCAATAGTATAGTAACCGCGGTTCTGAGGTCAAGCCCTCAAGGAATAATTATTATATGTACTGTATTTTTTTTATTCTACAGTAAATTTATACCCCTGTAATTTTTTATAAGTAAGATTTAACTATTTTAATAAGCTAATCAATAATATGCTCAATAGTCATTACATTTGCTATGGTTTAAATATTATAACAAAACTGCCAATTCTGGTAAATGATCATAAAATTTTAATGTTTAAGGCTATACTAACATGCACTAATATTTAAAATTCTCGATTAAACATGCTAAAATTAAATAATTTAATATCTTCCATAGTTTTCAGTTTTAGCGAATTTCCAATATGCATTTACATATAGATTACTGATAAAAATACCAAATAAATCCAAGGGATCGGTGTATATTTTATGTGAATGCTAGCAAAGCTGTTTCCGGGGATACTTTCACAGTTAATGGTTTGGGAAGGAACGAAAATGCAGTATTTTAAAATATAAAAGTTAAATTTCACGTAAAATTTATTTTTCATTGAATAGAATTTATTCGCTAATAAATTTTGTACATCTTAACAGGTAAGGAAACTTTATGTACCACATTGGCAGACGACTTTGTTAAAGTTATTACTGTATTATGTTTGTAGAGGGTTTATTATCTTCTGTCTTATTGACCTATAAACGCAATTTTGTAGGTAGTGATGTATTTTAATGACCGTTGAAACCTTAGGCGCAGTGGTATAAGATTAAGCTTTTTATATATGTCGAGCCTCTTTTTAATCTATAAAAATAAATAAAATCGTAGTGTATGCTTGTGATATTAAAATAACCGCCTTTTACAAAATGCATATTTATGTATACAAGGTACAGATACCAAAAAAGTATTTTTTAGAATTTTTGTCTGTCTGTATCTGTATCTGTCTATCTCTCTGTCTGTCTGTTTGTACCCGCTAATCTCTGAAAAATCTAGACCGATTTTGAAGGGACTTTCACTGCCAGACAGCTAATTTATTAAGGAACGGCTTAGGCTCCTTTTATTTTAGAAATGTATGAAATAAAATAATTATATAAAGACGCGGACGATGTCGCGGGCACAGTAGCTAGTCTTATTATATAAAACAAAAACGCGTTATTCACTTTTTTATCACTTAAGAAAGGCCATATACATTTTTAGGAATTTGTCGTGTTTAAATTTATCTTTATCCTGAATGTGATAATAACCATTATGGGATGAGACAGCAAATAAGTAAACAGAGAGAAAAACTTGATGACAGGAGGCAACAGTGGCTTATGCATATTGAAGGTGGATCACAGCTGCCAGGTATGGGACCAACACGGGTAATTTCCATTTAGGAGGGTAAGGAGTTACCCGTCTAAGATTTTTTTTTAGGTTGGCGATATACAATACCTATAATCTTTAAATGACCTAATATTTTTTTTACCCATTAAATAACTTGTTTGCTTGTTTAACTTCCAATCTGAATCTCTCAGGAACTAAAATTAATATGTAATTATTAAAAAATCGCTTTTCCAGTTCTTAATTGACAACTTTTATTTAGCACACAAAAATCGTTACCTGTAATACTCTAAGAGCAAACTCAAATTACGTTCATTTCATTATTTTGTACATGCAATAATAGTGAAAAGCTTTGCAAAAGTAATATTTAAAATTGTGACTTTTAATCTGATCTGAATCTGCAAGAAATTAATAAAATTATTATTTAACTTGATGCTGGATATCTACTGTCTACGCCGCAAGGAATCTATCGTGAAGAATATGTAGGCAAAAAAAAAAAACAAATAAAATTTCTAGCTACGTAGAAATAAGTCTTATAAAGACCACATTAATTCACAAAAACACTAACCACCGTCAAAAGCTTAAAAATATAAGTACCTACCAAAACCATTTCGTACAACTGTGACTCACTGGTATAATAAAACTAAAAGTGTAACGAATGGTGGCGCATATCCAGAAAAAGACAATGCGCTACATCCACATATCATAAATTCACTGTTGTTGGAGGAACTGCATTCAATTTTAAACTTCGTGACAATTGTTTTACATTCGACGAATGCCCACGTACATTGTGGGTTTTTAACAGAACCCAAGTTAGCTAATCTATAAACACGTTCCTTACACCGCTTATAGTTGAAGATTCGAATTATTATCTACATCACCCATCTGTTTAATGAATAAACATTATTTTGTAATTAAATATAGTACGATAAAAAAACTCGTGAGTAGATAGACTATAGATGCATTGGCAAGATTTCAAAAAAATAATCAATTAATAAAAGATACAATTGAGGCTGTTTATTGTATACTAGCAGCAGCTGGTTGACATATTGACAGCAGCGCCACCTATCGGGTCCAATTGTATTTTTAAATCATACAGGAAACCATCGAAATATATGTATAAAATTTCAACCCAATCCGTTTAACCATATAGAAGTTATGGGAAATAGATAAGTACGGAAAGATAATTCTTACTACCCGTTCTCCCATTACCCGTTTTCTCATAGGAATGAAGCATATTTTCGTAGAGAGAAGTAGCCCATATTCATCAGGAATAATGTCGTCTTGTAATGGTAAAATAATTTTTCAAATCGGTCCGGTAGTTTCGGAGCCTATTCAATACAAGCAAACAAACAGAAAATCAAACCTTTCCTCTTTATCATATTGGTATAGAATGGAAAAATAAGCAAAACCAACCAATTCATAGTATGTACTAATGCGATAGACTAACTAGAGTAATTCAATCAAAAGTAATCCTTTTGAATATGCAAACGTAAACAATTACGATACACAGTATTTTCTAGTGTATGGTTTATGTTCTATTGAATGAACAATCAGCATGAGCCTAATTTTTACACACCGTTCTCTTTTATACATCACTATTTTTCCTTTTTTTAGTTATTTTTTCAATGTAAAATAACAAACGATCTTTCAATGTTTTATAAAATGAAAACTTGTAAATTTTTTTAACCAACGCAATTGTTTGCCAACATACCAAAGTTTATACGTATACACCTATTCATCCGTAAAACAAATTTAGTCCATATAAACGAAAATTGTTTGTAATTCACATCACAGGTTGAGTGTGCTGTCGATGTAACTATACACTGCACTAAACCACTCAAGGGAAAAAAATTAATTTTTAAGAATATAATGATCATGAGCGATATTTCATGTAATATTTGGTCGATATTTTGACAAATTAAGAAAGCCTGATCTGCGTTTGAGTCCTTAGGTTGTTAGTCAAAACCAATATTAGTAAACATGATTACTTTTTGTATCCTCATTATGTGATTATTATGCGTATTCTTGAAGGATTTTGATGATTGTTGTTTTGTAAGTTAGATAATGCTTCAGAGACACCTTTCTTGTATAACTACATACTATCTTTCTCTTTAAGCACGCTACAATAATCACAATTGTTTTCGCAAAATTGTCAAATTGATTAATTTATTTGTGTTTGACTACGTAATCGCGCAAAGTTGCGCATTCTATCAATTACCTTAAAGCTAAATTGTCAATTTATGGTTTATAGACCGGCAACATCAAAGATAGTCAATCGTATGTCACTTCAAGTTGGTTAGAGTAGGGATAGCCTGCAAAATTAATGTAACTTTAAGTCCGTAGTCTAGGCTTAATTACTAGATTCTCTTTGAAGTTTAGTGACGGGTATAAACTTAGTTTAAAGTTTTATTAGAAATGAAAATTATTTATTTGCTAAATATCCTAAAAACTCTTGTTTTATATGTACATAATAAAAAAAGATTTTTTAATTACCTATACCAACATATTCTACCACAATGTGGTGTGCAAATATTTTAACACATTATTTATATTTATTTATTAACTATGAAACTGAATATTATATACTAATTATCATGTTATGTATAAACATTAATTTACACCCGACTTATTTTAACCCTGTCTCTACAATGAACTACCATCGTTACCAAACCTAGCCAGGTCAGGAGAAGAAACAGCGAAACATATTCCCGGCAACTATAACTTCTTTCGTCAAATTGAAACTACATCATTACTTGTATTACTACATCGGATTTGATGTATTTATTACCTACTTAAAAAATAATCATTTATGCTTTAATAAGTTTTCTCTAACTGTAAGTCAAACACCTTATTATCTATTTGTTGATGAAATTAAAGAGTATAATTAAACTTGGTGCAAAAATTGGTGTAAGATGCAACTTTTAATTTTTAAACCCCCACAGAAGAGGGGTGCTATAAGTTTAACTTGAATGCCTTTGTTTATGTGTCTGTCTATCTATGACATCATAGTTCTTAAGCGAATGGATCCATTTTTATACGGTTTCTTAGTTTGAAATTTAACATATTTGAATTTTTTTCTTTTCTACAATTTATGGAAATACGCCCAAGTGTTTTTGGTCATAGTTGTAGAAGGGTCAATTTTGGTACTTTCAAAAATATCCATTTTCCATTAACGATACCTCTTAGCTGGTCTATATGAATGTGGAACGTGAATAATCGTAATGATAAAACTTAGTTGCCATAGGAATGTCTACTAGACTTGGGTTGGCCGAATATCAGGAATTTCTTATTTTTTTATATTTTTTAAAATATATAAAGTAAGGAAACTAAAAGAACAACGTAACACACTAAAATATTCCTTTAAATATATAAATATCATCACGCCCTTCCCCCGAAAGGTGTAGGTAGAGATACATAAATTTGTCACCATATCAGGTACAAATTCTATCCCAGGCAACGTTATGCTTTTTAGATTGAACTGGAGAAACAAGCTACCTCACCCGGAATCGATCCAAATATATGTGCTAGCTGAGCCCGCGACTTCGTCCGCGTTTTTATTGAATTTATTTATTTTATTTGCCTCTGTGGTGTAACGGTACAGATGTCACCTGTTAAGACCGTTAGCCACGTGGGGTCCCGGGTTCAATTCCCGGGTCGGGCAACTTTTCTTAAATGTTTTTCAGA
>DVZL01001736.1:0-16860 GCA_018236625.1 Lasaia peninsularis
CCAGTAGTTTCGGAGCCTATTCATTACAACCAAACAAACAAACAAACTTTTCCTCTTTATAATATTAGTATAGATATAGATTTATTTAGTAACAAATAACTATCGTCAAGCCCGTGTCCACGAAGGGATCACATGAAATGCCTAAGAAGTACAGCAAATAATCTAGATATTTTTGAATTGTTATTTATTTTGAAATATTACATATAATGTAAATTATGATTTGTTACAATTGGACATCCATTTCTTAAATAATCTTCATTTCTAAAAATATGTCTTCGAGTTTCCCTGAAAAGAAACATTGACTTAACAGTTTGTCGACATAAAGACAATCATCTCTAAATAATATCTTAAGTATGATAAAAAGGGAATGAACACAGCTTATCCTTCCTTTCCTTCTAGAAGTCTTTCTAACCGGTAGTAGTCCTTTTAGTAATTGATTTTGAGAATCTATAACGACTTTAATGGATGATATAATACTTGTTTGCATACCAATACACACTTTTGTGGGATATAATAATTTTTTTGCGAATAAGCACACGGGTCTCCTGATTGTAAGAGACAACTGTGGCCTATAGACACCATAGATGTAGGTGCGTCACTGTCTGTGGTCGGGGTGTTAGACCTTATGTGCAAGTCTACCGGTTACCCTAAACTCCGGTCATAATGACGGCAGGTATAGGCGATGAGGTGCCTGGTAGGTCCGGGAATATTGTGTAGAATAACCCTCTCCCTATCATACAGATCGCTTCCCTACCATGTAGCTTGTTCGCTGTCTGATCCCATGAAAAAGCAGATATTAAAAATGTAATGGACCATACAGGTACCTTTTGTTTAGGACTTAATATTTCAATATGTGGACCCTTGTAGGTGCACGGCAGGCAATACTTGGGACACTTTCGCCGACGAATCCGGCCGCAACCAGTCACCAACATGGCGGCGACGATCAGTAACATTACTGTTATCAGATGCCTTCTCCAATTCATTTTCTCAGAAATTAGCTATTACCTCAAGACTTAATATTCTTATCTATATAAATAAAAATGGATCGCTAGTTATATTGCTAAACGCAAAACTCGAGCATGGCTGAACTGATTTCGTTAAATCTTTTTTTTTTTGTAATATTTCTTGAACAACAAGAAAGGTTCTTAGAGAGAATATATTAAAAAATTGCCTGAAAAAGGCTAAATAGAACACTTTTCTATATTCTCATAAAAAATATTTGTAATAATACTTAAGAAAATTTGAACTTTAATACCATACTATTAAGTTTAAGTTTTAATAGACGTTAGTATCGTATAAATATTAAAATCAATATTTGTCAATATTCAAAATAAAAGTCGTTCAGAAATCAAATTAAATTTAAACGTAAATATTTTTTTATTATTTTGATTTTGAATATAATTTTCATCCCTTAAGTGCGGGCGGTACGAAGTTAACCGGAATATTTAGTTACACATAAAAATGTTTCTATTAACCACTACAAAATATAGATTCGAATATAATTTTCATCCCATACATAGTATAAATAAAATCGGCTCTCCGTTGTTTGTCCCAATGTATGCTTATATCATTGAAACTACGCAACTGATTTTGATGCAGTTTTTTAATAGATAAAGTAATTCGAGATTAAGGTTTAAATGTACATAACATGCATAACATACCAATGCGAAGCCGGGGCGGATCAATAGTATGATTATAAAATGAATTTTACCCAACATGTGCTATGCATGTTTTAAGTACTAATTCGATCGCCTCTGTGGTCGAGCATAGTCGGTGTCCGACTTGCAAGTTCTCGGGTTTTATTTCCGGGTAGGTGAACCTGTGGGTGATTTCACAGCTATCAGAGATTCCGTACGGGCGGTTACTACAGTTCGTGCAAAACTTAAATGCGCCTCGTGCGAACTTCATTCTATTGTCTTGCGAACAATCTAGAAATTCCTCGCTCGCGCTACACGTAGCGACGGAGAAAAACGGAGCATGATATGAATGAGTGTGAGCGAGAGGGATGGTTCGCTCCCTCAAATCCCTGCACATACCCCCCGCCGATACCTTAAAAATAAGTTCTGCGCAGCTATTTCAGAGGCGCATTTAAGTTTTGCACGAAGTGTAGAGTTCTAGCTCGAACATAGTTTTAGACACGCGGATCGGTGAATACAAGACCCGCTCCGGGATGCGATGGATACAGGATGCGGGCGTGACCCGTACGGGTTTTACCGGATAACTGTGAAATCAGCCTAAGAGTTTATTTAGTCCATCTGAAAAACGTAAAGTTGTCTGAGATTGCATTTCTGCCCAATATGGCGATGGACTTACCTGTGACATCAGTTAAAAACGTCAGCTAATCGTCTGTGCATATGTACCTCTGCCGAATCCTTCGGAGATTTTAGCGTGAAGATATTTATTTACCAGATATTTGGACCTAGATTAGTTGGATGTTATTTTTATTTTTTACAATTCACAGTTTTCGCTATTAACAGTAGGATTCAATTGGTTTTAAATACTAATAATCTTCGTCATCACTGAAAATGGAAAAAAGAAATGAAATTATAACTGCTGAATTTAATGAATGAATGAATTCATATTTTATTTATTCATTCATTCAAGTATTTATGAACTTTATTGCGTACCAATACACACCAACGCTATGATTATTCATATTAGTTTTATCTACAGGGCCTTCCACGGCTATGTCACATGGAGGGGAAGTACCTTAAATATTGCAGACAGAACATTTTGCTGAAAGAAGACATTATTTTAATTTAAAAATCAATTTAAACTGCATTCATAGATTTTTAAATCATTACCTGATGCAACCGGGAATCAAACCCGCTACACGAGAAAAAAAATTACACTATAACTATCATCTTACCATTGACCATTTGTCCCGATGCAGGAAGGAAAGTGTCCATTAAGATAGCCCCTTGTTCTCTGACTATTAATTTTAATGCTTTGTTATTCAGCAAATATAATCCTCACTATGATGCCTTTCGATCGGTATGATGAGATATGATGATAATGATGCTATAAAAAGTGAAAGCGAAAAATGCTATGCCCTTGGTAAACTACTTCAAAGCGAAGAATTGAGTTATAGGTCTCTGTTTGCTTTGCAGAAATTAGTGCTTGTTCCTAAATTTATTGAAGTGAGAGTTGGGCTATGTAAAAAAAGCATTAAAGTAAGATAAAATCATCAAACTGGATGAAATCAATGCTCTGTGGAATACTTATATTTTGTGAAGTAACGCTCGAGGACCGCATTCATAATAGTGTGATCAGGGAAAGAGTGGGTTTGAAAGAAAATATCAGTGTAGGAATGAGAAAAGGCACCGATGGTTCGGTCATGTGGAAAGAATGAAAGATGAAAGATTGAAAAAGTAGATATACAATGCGAATGTGGATGGCTGAAGGTGCCTGGGGAGACCTAGATTGACATTCCACGACCAAGGTAGTAAGGTAGCTAAACAAATAGGTATGTAAACATCGTGACACAATTAGCACTCTGTACTCTGTCTATCCCACGAGGGACTTGGCGTAAAGTTATAGCACATCCTCGGAAAAACTGTCATAAGACGTTTTGAGAAAAAAATGCAAAATTACTATCCATCGAAAAAACCGTCACAATTTTAGTCTGCGTAATTCACAAAAGATGGCGGTGATGACTAATGACCGTTTTTCGCGGACATGTAAACCTGTATCTGTACTGAGTATCGGTTGAGGAACAAAAATACTCATTTTTATGTATTATGACAGTTTTTCAGAGAATGTGCTATAAGTATGTTGTATATATTTGTCTAATGCAATGAACGCACCTTTCTATCAATCATGGCTCGGACCTTGGGACCTCCGTATTGGTTACATGGGTAACATCTTCCGTCCTGACAGTGCTTGCGGCTTCTTCGGCATCCACGTGCCAACTCTAACATCGAGACTGCGATGTGGATGAACACCAGCACGAATTCATTTATATATGCCATTATTCTGGGGGTATCTTATTAATATTATAAATGCTAAGTTGGTGTGTTCGTTTACTCCTTGACGCACTAACTACGGGACGAAATTAGATAAAACTTTAAGATAGCTTATACATCAGAATAATACATAGGCTACTTTTTGACCGACTACATTAAAAAGAGGGTATGTTTTTATGTAATAAGTTTTATAAGTCGCAAGAGATTCTGCACTTTAATAATTCATGCGGGCGGAGAACTAGTACCTAATTCATATATTATCGGTGGGTGGTTACAATAGTTAAACAAAATATAATATAACTCGTGTTTTGGGAAATTCCGGCAAAAAAGCATAGTAGTATTGTGCTACTCGAACAAGCAAGATATAGTTCATATGTTCAAGCTCTACGGTCGTGGAGTGCAGACCAGAGGTCATAGCTCACTTACACGTTCCTGATACGCCTCGCCTAAAAATATCATTCAAATATGGGCTTTAAGGCATGACCTTGCGATATAGTTTATAATGGCAACATAATTTAGCTGCCTGATCGGCGTCTGCTGCGTCGCCATTGTAAACTATATCGCAATGTCATGCCTTAAGGCCCATATTTGAATGATATTTTTTTAAGGTAAGGCGTAGCAGGAACGTGTAAGTGTGCTATAACCTTAGTTCTCCTAAAGATGCTTCGGTTGCGAGGCGAAACGTACGTTGAAAGTATCTACTTTCGGATATCTCAGCGACGCGACGATTTAGTACAATTACAGTAGTAGCATAACAAAATGTGGACCTGTGTCAAGTACAGTTTATATTTTTTTTTATTTAAATCAGTTGTCACGTTACTTTTCAGAAATCTATTCTTATACTTAGATTAAAAATATATATAACGTTAATTTTGCAAGTTTCTAGGAGGCCGGGAGGAGGAAATAAGAAGATATTATTGTTGCTTACATTTTTATAATGTGACTTAATTTTTAATAGAAAAAATGTTTAATTGGGATGAAATAGTTCCAATTACGGCTACGCTATTTTTTCCCATTATTATTAGATAAATATTTTTTTCTATTAAACAGTCTGTCTGTTTGCACTCGCTAATCTCAGAAACAGCTGCGATGATTTTGGCGGGACTTTCACTGACAGACAGCTGATATAATAGGTAAGGAATAGTTTAGGTTACTTTTATTTTGTTTATTTGAAATATATTTAATAATTAAATAAAAACGCGGACCACACACAGCTTGTAAATACATATGATATTGTAAGAGTATTACCAAATTTACTTCCCCTTGTTCGAAGTACACCTTGGGTCACTATCGGTACAGCTTACGTATCGAGTGCGAGAGCAAGCAAAACACGACTCTAAATATGATATTATTAGGGTCACAACTAAAACCACGATTTCTTGCAGGATAGCTTCATCCATAACATTTCTGAAATGCGGAGATTATTCATTAGTTTCTTTCCATTCCTCAAGAGTCTCGATAGCCTAGTGGTACGCGCTTCTGACTTCCATTTCAGTTGTCCAGATTCGAATCCCCCCTTGTACCAATGAGTTTTCTAACTTAAGTAAATTTTCTGAGTATAGTAAACATCCTGAGGAAATCCGGGATTTATGTCCGATATGGCGACGGACTTGCCACCTGTTGTCGCTATAACAACAAATGATTAAAACACAACAAAATAGATAAATTCTATGTTATTCAGCCTTGGCGCTTGGTGAAACTCCACATATTCATACTTTAAATGAGAAACACATGTACTTTTACACATATAACGTAATATATTTGGTTATATGTGAAAAAGTACATGTGTTTCTCATTTAAAATATTAACATAGATAAATGGTGATCCCTTACCTACAACAAACATTTTTTTTGGCGTTTTCGCACATACTGGTACGGAACCTTTCGTTTACGAGTCGAACTCGCACTTGGCCGGTTTTTTCTGTCCATGTACAAGATACTGTAGTTGTATAAATTATGCGAACATCATTTTTGATTTAGATCTTTAGTAAATAGCGTAAGTCCAACAAAAGGAAACAGCAGCTTCATAACCGCATCGACTAACCGCGAGGCTCGGGTTCGAGACAGGCATTTGTGTGATGAACATAGATGTTTGTATTTCCGGTTTTGGTTGTTTATTAAATTTCTCCTGGTATTTATTTAAGTATTTCTCCCACCCAAAACACCCATAACACAAGCATATAATTTGCTTACTTTGGGGTTAGATCAATTTGTGTAATTTGTCCAGTAATCTATCTATCTATCTAATTTCATCCTTTAATAACTCACAGTTATCGTTTGCAAGGAGGATTTTCAGGTCTACAGGTTATTCTCCTTTTTCCGCAGGCACATACGATATTAACCAACGCAATCAAAACGAAGATCACCAGTGTTAAATGTTTCTTGAAGTTCATTATATGCTCTGCTGGAAATTCGAAGAAATATTGAACCCGATCGATATGAGAGTATATCTACACAGTATAGAGCCTCATGTGCGTGTGGTCTGAGAGATCTTTTTAAAAACCTCATCGAACCACAACCGAGTTGTGAGAGGATTTAGGAAATTATTGTGAAAACTTCATGGTAAGGTATAAAATTTGTGAAACCTAAACAAAGTTAGAACTAATTAACTGGATCACTCAATCTGGACACCTCAAGAATTAGCCATAACGAGTATCCAAGAATATACTACCTATGTGTTTATAATTTGCATTTGAAATAATTGTGAAGAAATTGTGAAAGCTGCTAAACAAATTTTAGATTAGTTTATTATGAATCTACGCACATCGACTATCATTTCTAACGGTGAAGGAAGACATCGTTAGGAAACCCGAGATTTTTGACCGATATGGCGACGGACTTGTCACCTGTCACATCAAGGGACCGAATATCGTCAGCTAATCGTGGGTGCACATGAACCACTACCTACCTTTTTGGGGATATGGGGGCTAAAATAAT
Source organism: Lasaia peninsularis (assembly GCA_018236625.1). NCBI lineage: Eukaryota > Metazoa > Arthropoda > Insecta > Lepidoptera > Riodinidae > Lasaia > Lasaia peninsularis. Next base: position 6,902 of record DVZL01001736.1, read on the forward strand.
TCAGATTGCGCAACTATAAAAAAAACGATATTACGTAACACGATGTTCGAACCCCCCCTGCCCCTGTAACGCATCGTAACGTTTTACAAGAATCTCCTTCCCCTTATTAAAAAAAGCATTTTATCACAGAATTTTTGTCTGTCTGTTGGTACTCACTAATCTCTGAAACAACTAGAACGATTTTGGCGGGACTTTCACTGGCAGACAGCAAATTTAATAAGGAATGCTTTTATTTTAGAAATGTATGAAATATAATAATTAAATAAAAAGTGGACGAAGTGGCGGGCACAGCAAGTTATTATTAGAAACTAGCGACCCACACCGGCTTCGCACGGGTATACTATACATGTTACATACCTAAAATCCTTCCTTAATCACCCCATCTATTATGAAAAAACTGCACCAAAATCCGTTGCTTAGTTTTAAAGTTTTAAACATACATAGGGACACAGAAAGAGACTTTGTTTTATAATATGTAGTGATGTAATACTTACACGAAGCTTATTCAAATCCAAGTGTGGTTTTTCAAAGGGAGGTTTGTTGAATTTCTTCACGCCTGGATGTCATTATCTGTAAAAGAGAAATATTTACTCGAGTCTTTCCACCAGAATCTGAAATCAAATGAATCATTAGATCTTAAAAAAACAATTTTTTTATGAAAAGGTGGAATTTGACCCAAAATAATACTTCTCGTTTACAAATAATAGAGTTACGAAAAAGCACATCATAAAATTTTCTTTAAGTATTTCTTGTATTTCTAAGTCGCTGAAGACTATATCTTGTTTTTTTTTAACAATTATAAAATTGACATCGTGTATTTTGACATTTATTAAAATTAAAAAATGAGTACGTAATTGCAATTTTTTTATAATTACTGTTACCGTTTTACACTAATATTTATTTATTTAATATTTATTGTACATCACGCACAAATATGTCCTCCAAAGGCGATTATTAATTTTAATTTAAAAAGTGTTGAAAAAATGCGTTTTTTTTAATTACTTTGAATAAAAAATACTTCTGAATAAGGATTAATAGGGTATGTTCTCATCCTCTTTGTACCAGATAATAAAAACTATGATGCACTTGTTCGTAAAAAGGTCATGAGAATGAAAAACAGTCTTTCAGTTGTTTATAAAGCACTTGTATATTACATATTGGTTTAAAATGTACATTCGTCACTATTCACATTGTTTTAATTTAATTCGGTGATAGATTTCGTTTTTGAGTTTTAAGTTACAAGTTCATTTTTATGATTTATGTTCTTCGTTACTTTTTACATCCATTTTGAATAATAATATTTTTACAAATTTTTTTTATTTTCAAAAAAAAAAAAAATTTTTTGACAACAAAGTATTATAGGTAACAACTTAGAATCTTCGGAGTTTCTTAGTGAATTTAGTTTCAAGATATTTAAAGAGATTTTAAAATGTTATCATTATCTAATAAATTGTATCAAAAGATTAAACTTCAAAATTTTTTTGAGTTTTGCTGATATTTTGACATTTTTGTGCTTTCATATGCCCTTTTTACTCATCTCTATCAATGAAGTTTTATTACTCAGAGTGCCTTTTGTCAAAAAATATCTTTGAATATGATGATAGTCTTTCTGACCATTTGTAGACGCTGTTTTAGATCATGGGTTAGTGTCGGTAAGGCCCTCTTCTACATGGTGCTCTGCCTGTGCACGTCAGCCTTTTCTTGCAACAAGCGCTCGCAAATACCAGCATCGAAAATAATATCATGAGCGCGTAAAGCAGATTGAAGTGTTTGGCCATCTTTACCTGAAAATTTTAAGTCATCAGCAAATATTTTTAACTTTAGGTTTTTTTGGGTCCCGGTAAAATTCAGTGCTTCATATTTCCATTTCAGTAGTCCCGGTTCCAATCACTTATCAATAAACTTTGATCACGTACCCCAAACTAATATAATTGGCCATATCCCTGTTAGATTTTCAAGTTTAACTCACAATATCGTTCTGATTGTTAAAATTCATCTCTTCTTCTAATCTCAATCTAAAGTACCCGTCATGAGAAGCTATAAATTATGTAAATAAACTTCTTCAATAAGTAAATAATAATGAACGGACCATATTCAATCGAAGTAAAAATATAGAAGGGTTTTATGAAAGTAATAACCTTTTTAATTTAGTCGGATCATATTTAACGATTATTGTTTATGTTCCTTTTTGTTTTGTAGTTATTATTATTTTCTCATCATCACTTTGTTACTGACGTTAACTTTTGTCTTAATTTTATCGTTTTTGATATTTCTTATTGTTTATTTACGTATAATGAAATGGATGAATAATAATAATATTATTTTTATTTATAATTTATATTTGTATTTTTCTTCGGATGCTTGCAGCAATTCCTTTACTAATAATTTATTAAATATTTTAAAAAATAATTACACTTTCCCTATGTACCAAATGATGGCAACTCCTGAACGTTTGTTTACATAATTTATAGCTTCTCATGACACTTACTTTATGACAAGAAATATCCTTTGTCTAATAAATTATATCTGCTTCTGCTTCTAGATTTATGACAAAAAACTAAACAAGTAGCATACCGAAATTTACTTTGTACAAGGCGCTGGTTTTCTGCAAGCAACATAAACTTTTCTGGTGCAGCTATGAGCGTTTGAAAGTACTGTCAATAAAGCGATGAGCAAAGTTAAGGCTCCACGCATCCAACCCATCTTAGTCAAACACCATGGCCTCCAATTTTAGGCATCTGTGAACAAACTGCTAAAACCTACCTATTGACGTTAGGAAGATAATGTTTTGGGTCAAATTCCTTAACTTAACGCAATTATTATACATTAATTTGGTTTTGGTTCTGACCAGATTGTAATGCCATAATATTAGTTATTTTGTAGTTTGAGATAATCAATAAGCAGACTGCTCTCAAGACGACTATTATTTTCAAAAATATCATTTTACCATTGCCAAGCAGATAACTTTAGGCGAGTCCAAAAATAATACCCCCCCCCAAAATATGCTTATCAAAAAATAAAATCTGTTTCGTATGGTAAAGATTGTCGAAAACAAGCGAAAGGACTGAGGCCTATTCAGAAGACCAAAGTTCTTTAAAGTAGCTGGCAAGTATCATCTGAATAGTGAATTACTTACGACATAGCGATTGTAAGGCAAATCTAAAAAATACTTTTGTTCTTAACGTGCTTAATATGTTAAAAGATAATGATCTACTATTCCTACAAAAATAAACTTTACCAATATCTTCATAGTGCAGGGATATTTTGTTAATTTTAAGCTGTAATTCGGCTAAATCTGAGTTTATAGCTTACCTATAGTATAGCTTACCTGTATTTTTGGGTTTTCTTTTGTATGAGAAACAGGAATTTAGACTATTGACTGTTATGTCAAAAAGAACGGTACTTTGAAAGTTATTTTTTATTCTTTTCTTTCAATAAGGTTGCATAAAGATCTATTTACATATTTTCATCGTAGGTTACATATAAATCGCGCTCTGCAAGCTGTTTGGAGGGCAGGAAGTTCGTTCTTTATTTCAGAGGCCAGAATATAAGGTTATCAAATATTAAGCGAAATTAACAATCCAGCATCATAATGTAGGTTTAATGAACATTTTTTTTTATTACTTATAATCATTAGGTTGGATGGCCAGCATGAAATCATCGAAGTATTTCTTTTGAGGATCAAACTTGTTCCTCCACTTATCCAGCTCGAAGGGGATGATCTGTTCCACGGACGTTAGGAACTGCCACACTTTCTTCTTCTCTGCGTCACTACAACTGCCACATCTCGAGTATAAGTCTTCTTTTAAGTTTTCTGAAAAAATTATAGGGTTAAGTATCAGGCTCAAAAGGAAACCAAAAGATTTTTTGGCCCCATGACTCTAACTATAGCTCTCAGAAATCCCTTAGATATATTTTTGTAGTTTTGTATCGTCACAATATTTTTATCTAATACTCTTAAACGAGCAATTCTTGTATATTTATACATATATACTGGCGACTTCGGAAATGGCTCTATTTCTCTGGTACGTATGGGTTTTGGAGGGTAAAAAATTGATCTAGATAGGTCTAGATCTTATAAAATTAGATCTATACGACTCTGTCGCTAGCACTTCGTGTAAAATAGGTTCGACTTCGGTTTCGTAAACTTACCGTCAGATGGCAATTTTTTCAAGTAGGCGTCAGCTGACACCGACAAAAAAGTACTACCGAGCCAAGCTCGGTATTATTATTAAACGCCTATTATCCACTCCTACCTCGAAGAGGTGGTCTAGTATATCCGCGACTCGTAAGTCCAGCAAATATACATACTAGAACAGCCACGATTAGTTTGGGCACTAGGGCCCTGATGTGATAGGTGGAAATTTTTAAGAAAAGTTGCCCGACCTGGGAATTGAAACCCGACCCACGCGGCTAACGATGTTAACAGAATCTCGAATAAAATACGACCCAACCTAAATCAACCTAGGTCTCCCTGAAGGACATATGCTAGAAAACTTACGTTTCATATTCAACGAGACGTGGTCGCAAGGGCCAGTATCTAAGAAGCAGTTCATGTGGGCTCTGACGAGATCTTCTCCAAGTATCGGGTACTGAAGGTCATGAAGAGTTTTATCCAGATCTGCTGCTGATGCGGAGATCCATAGAAACAGGAGACCGAGGGCTATCATGATTTGATATATCCTACAAAAACACAAAGCAACTAAAATAATATGTTCATAGAATTAAATGCTTTTATGGTAATAAAATATTTTAATCGTCTCGTTTTTTTACCGCTAAGACGTGAATATTCAATCTTATGAGAGTTTAGGGGTTTGTAATAGTAATTTTCTGACCATCAAGTGCCAGTAATAATCCGCTTGGAACAGTGGCCAGGCTTAAACTTAACGTTGGCAAGACACGATTGGGAAACTTTAGCTGTACATACAAGCTGTGCCTGCGACTTTGTCCGCGTTTAAATTTAACTAAATAAAACGAGCTTAAGCTACTTTATTACATCAGCTGTCTGCCAGTGAAAAACCCACTAAAAATCGGTTTAGTCGTTACAGAGATTAGCGGGAATAAACAGACAGACAGACATGCAGGCAGACAGAAAAAAATTCTAAAAAATTACATTATAAACATACATATGCATTTAATAAAAGACGGTTATTTTAACATTACATACAGACACTCCAATTTAATTTATTTGTATGAATATATAGTTTCACGGGGCCCTATGGGCAAGAAATCTAAGTGGCTTATTATTAAAGACTCTAAACTTTGTAAATGTTTATTTCGTAAAAGAAGCTTATAAACTTTTAACTTTTATTTTTTGATACACTAACAAGATAAGCTTTTTTTTTCTAATTTTAAATTAAGTATATTGAAATCTTTGAAAACAGTTGGAGTCGGGAATTTGTGGCGTGGATTTTTTGATTTCCAATGTTTAGAATTTATTCATTTATAGGTATATTTAATACTTTATACTAAGAAAAAAAATAGCGACGCAGGAAATGTACAAGAAGTGAAATTTAATTTCGACATTTTTTCGCTTGGACTATTGAACCTAGTGGACGCGGGAGATAGCCGCATATAATATTAGGCGCGGGTAGACGGTGTGAGTTAACGGGCCTCGCGTCGTCTGTAGTGCGCCTTATGATCCCGTCTATTAAAATGGCGCGTCTCCTACGAAAGTCAAGTAATATTTAAAATTGGCACTTACCCTGCGCTCAGAAAACTGTAGCTATCAATTGCGTCTCATACTGCTTAAATACTTTATTTACATTGTAGCAATGTTGGTAGATGTTTCCAGTAAGGTTATGTATGGGTACAGAGTAGTTCAACCAAGAAGTAACATTTAATACTAAAAATTTACATAAGTGTAGGGAGGTGGTGGGTAAATGTTAAGAGCCATGCATCCTCGGACACCTATAGACACCAAAGATGAAAATTGTGCATTGGCAACCTGAGACTGGGATGGTAAACCTTTTGCGTGAGTAATTTTACCCCTGAACAGCCTGAATATAGCTAACGTTAAAGTTTATTTAATTATGATATTGACTAAAAATCAGACGATGCCACTCGTCTGATTTTTAGCGAAGATTGCTTACTTTATATAGGCAGATTAGAACAACGGTTTGTGGTAAACGATATTATTAATAACTTAACGAAAAAGCCAGCATGAGCGCCATATCATAAATGTTTTTCGCAGAGCTAACTACGGTTACAGACGGCCATTTTGTTTGCAAAAATGTACGGGTTTGCCGAGTGAAAGAAGAAATTTTTTTTTGGTGTATACCAGAATTTCCCCGTGTTGTTCAACTCGTAAGAGCCGAGCGTAGGTTAACTGGGTCACTTCTATTATGACCACTGGTGGTAGAGTGCAATGCATCCGGTTATATAGCGATCCACCGCCCTATCTATTGCTTTCGCCATAATGACATTGTCGTGTTACGGTCTGGAAGGTAAAGTAGCCGGTATACGTGCACATGAGGTCTAACAGCTAAAAGGACAGCGATACACCTAAAATATCTATGGTGTCTATAAAACTCGGTTGTCTCTTACCATCCGGAGACCCGTGTTTGTTCTCTTATCCCTATAAGTATAAAATATAAGTCAAGATTCTGGTGAATTGTATTTCTCTAACTTTTGATATTATTGAGTATTGACACATGGAATAATATTTTTTGTTGGGCTGTACAAAGCTCAAAAAAAATCTTATAAATATATTTCGGTACAATAATTTTTTTCCTCTAGACCACAGAAAATGTGAATTAGGTTTTTTTTTGCATTTTTCCGAATTTACCATGTCTTGTCAGACAAATTATTCATTACTCTGAAGTTAAAGAGATCGCTAAGAAAGATAAGCAATCAGCTAGATGGTATTTCAATTATACGAACGTTTTCAAAATATTTAAAATTCCTTAGAGGTTAAGGCATTTTAATAGCTTGTTAAGGTATTCCCGTAATTGGCATCTTGAGCGATGGTCTTTGATGGTGAATAGAGTTACCCTCGAACCTGACATGATGATGGTGGTGGTGGAATAAGGTAATTTATCCCTTTTCAATCATATTTTAACCGTCCACCTCGTGGGTCTTTCTAAAATTTCTAATTTTTCTTTTTATGATAAAATACTTAATAATAAGCTCATTTATTTTCAACAACGTTAAAACTAACGTGATCAATATTTCGCTATTTTAATTAATATTATATGACTATTTAAGTATCTAATTATGATAATGTGCTTCCTGTTGTTAGAGTCTCACTCCGGGTATAGGCCTCCTCTAGCTTCCATTCCAAATTTTTTTATGATATACTAACCGTCCCGATGAACTTCATACCGCCTGCATTAAGGGGTATGAAAAATAGATGTAGACAGATTCTTAGACTTACCCGATATGCACACAAATTTTGGAACAGAACCGGATAAATAGTATTCTATGTCCATCTCCTGGTTATAAGTTACCTCCTGGGCAATTTTTAGTTAAATCGGTTCAGCCGTTCTCGAGATATCAAAAGTGTAACTAACACAACATTCTTTTAAGATATTGACATACCGATTTAAGACAATTAATAAGTTTACATGCTTTTTGTTAATTATTTTTAAATAAGATTTGCTTACTTATGTTTGAAGAGTAATATACGAGTATAAATAAATATTTATTTATTATTCCTTATATATTATATGTAATGAGTATTTATATTTGAGGAGTAATGGCCGTCATAAAGGAGTCAAAGTTTCCCGTAGGGTCGTATCTTTTCCTGAACTCTTGATGGTCTTCGGGGAATAGATAGGGTGCTTCAACGTTGAAAGTATAAGCTGCTAACCTTCGAGCTTCAGTGCATGTTGCGCAGCTTGTCCTGATAGCTTCTGGTATTTCATCTAAAATATTCATTGTGTTCTACACTTCAGTCGTTTTGTAATGCTTTTAAAAATAAAGTTTTAGTGTAAAAATGAGCAAGGATTTGCATGATGGAGCTCCCATGGTTCGGCAATGTGGAAAGATTGACAAAATAGACATGTAAAGTGATGTAGCGATGGATGTTGGTACCCGGTGAGATCTAGGTTGACATTTCATGATCAAATCGCTTGTGTATCATCCGAGGATGGCGTCAAGAATCTCCGAAACCTGCGTTTTCCTATGAAGAGAGTAATTGAATTCGACCTAATCTAGGTTTGGGCCTAGTTTCCCTTCTGGGTTGCAGAAGTCAGATGGCTGTCGCTTTGCTTAAAAACTGGTGGCTTAGTCAAATCTCTTAGATTAGGTAGACTCTGATATAAGCTGATTATACGGGATTCGGCTAAGACGAAGAGACTTAAATAGATACCGGTGTAAATGTATCTGTTTTGTCAGTCATCTTTCATTCCATCCACATGGTCGTACCATCGGGATACTTTCTTTCAATTCCAACCTTTCTCTCAACAAACATCACAGAGCGCATGCATTTCGATTGCATTTAACTTACTTTTATGATGTTTTTGACTAACCCAACCTCACAAAGTAGTGTTAGGATAAGCACTGAGTTACGCAAGGTAAGGTTAAGCATGACAAGCCTTTTTTATGGGATAAGACAGCGAACAGGCACAAGGGTCTCCTGATGGTAAGAGACAACCGTGATCTATAGACACCATAGATGTTGTCTATGGTCGGGGTGTTAAACCTTACGTGCAAGTCTACCAGCTACCCTACCCTCCGGACCGTAACAAGACAATGTCATTATGGCGGTAGGAATAGGTAAGGCGGTGGATCCCTAAACCGGGTGAGTACCTGCACAGTACTCTACCACCAGTAGTCATGTTGGAAGTAACTCAATTAACCTAAGCTCGCCTATTACGAGCTTCTTGGTAGAAAGGCAGTTGGTCTATTCTGCACAGATATAATTATAGCCTGCCAATAATATCTAATACCTAATAAATATGACAGGTTTGAAAACTTACCTTTATAAGACTGGCCCGCACCATCGCAGGGTCCCCTATCTAGAAAACAGTCCATATGCTCCATGATGGTCTGGACCTCCTCGGCCGAGTACTTCACATCTTTCACAGCCAACACCATAACCATCATACAGAACAGTATTAATATCCTCATTTTGCTCGATTCTGGAACATAATATTTTTAGACTTCAAAAACTAGGAAAAGATAAATTATTTTAAAGTTTTTAGTGTTTCATACCCAAAGGGTAAATAGAATCATATTACTGAGACTCCGCTGTCTGTCTGTTTGTTACCAGGCTGTATCTCGTCTCGTCGTTAAAATTTTCAAAGATAATATATTTTCTTTTGCTGCTATAAAAATCCTCCTTACCGGAACACCACAATGTTATTATGGCGGTAGGAATAGGTAGGGTGGTGGATCTCTACCTGGTGGAGTTGTTGCATGACACTCTACCACCAGCGGTCATGTTGGAAGCGACCCAGTTAACCTATAGGTGCAGTACCTCTTTTTGCCAGGAAGACAATCTATTCTACACAGGGGAGCCGGAATAATACGGGAAAAATAAAATAATAGTAAGAAAACATTTCGCTGCTTTCGCTTTCCCTTTTGTGTGTGTCTTTATATAGTGCTATGTTAATATAATTAATTCTTATCATCTTTTAAAAGGCAATAGAAGTTTCCTCAGGTTTCTAAAACATTTCCCATCCAGCCTTATACTAGTCACTATCGTTAAAACTTACATATAATTTAGCCAGTATCATTTAGTTATTATTACTTTCTTTTTTGTTACTAGCTGTCCCGGCAAACTTCGTACCGTCTGCATTTAGCGGTACGAAAAATAGATATTGATCGATTTTTAGATCTACCTTACATGCACTCAAAGCTTCATGCGAATGGAACGGGACAGGAATATTCTATGCTTCCTGGTTCTAAACTACTTTCTAATAGATTTTTAGCCAAATTGGTTCAGCCATTCTTAAGTTATAAAAAGTTCCCCGTGTTGGTCCGGGTTCCGTTGTAGAATAGGCCAACTGCCTTCC
>DVZL01001737.1:0-16859 GCA_018236625.1 Lasaia peninsularis
CCTATTCGTTACAACCAACCAAACAAACAAACAAACAAACAAACAAACTTTTCCTCTTTATAATATTAGTATAGATTTAGGCAAAAAAAATATTTTAAGTAAGCAACACTGGGGCTAACAGGTGCGCAAAAGCTCGCGTGGGGGGGGGGGTGCAGGGGTTGTGAGGGGGGTCGGCGCCCGCGCAGCTCGCGTGGCCCTCTCGCTTGAGTCACGCGCGCTCCGTAATGCTTGCATAATAATAATGACGGATGCCGATCGCGCGGCGGCTTCTTTGATCTGTGGCGCTTTTGATCTCGCCGCCAGAGCCGGTCCCAGCACAAACGAGCCGCCCGCCTGTTACTTTTATTCGGTCCGACGCCGCGCGACGAGGCCCTTCGCCCTCGCTCTATTTTGTAAACAGGGAGAGCATTAGCTACTGCGAGCCGGCAGAACGGTGGCATTTGGCAGTGGTATCCGAGCGGCGGTTAGTATGGGGTGTGTTTACCGCGGTGCCTGCCAGCGATGATTGCTGGTCTTCGCGGCTACCACCGCCGCTTCTACTGCCTCTTCTGGACTATATGTGTATGTGTCTCTTAATGTGTTTGGATGTTAGCGAGTGCTGTGTTGCGAGTTTGTTTTGTCGCTTGTGTTTTTATCAGAATTAGTGTTTATGCGATGTATTACAAGAAACATGGGTTTGAATATTTATATATTAACTATCGGGTTTTTTATTTAAAAAAATATGTTTTGGATAAAATATGCTCAAAAATGCAATGTTTTTTCGTTATTTATGTGTATGTATAAATATTTTTTTTAATAACATATAATTATTAATTAGTTTATGCATTAACGAGTATTATGCATATGATAAATAATTGAAATATAATAAAAAATAGATGTTCTTCCATTTAAATGTGTGAATTTTAAATAAAAAAAAATATATTTTTCGATATTAATCTGAATTAAATATTTTTTGTACATAAACATTAATAAATAAACTACGTAACAATGATAAAAGATGATATGTTCATGAAAAACGCGGCTTATTTATATATACTGATTTTTCTATTTAATTATCTATTATAGCGTGTACCTTTAGGTTTTTTAGAAAGCATTTTATTGAGAGCTTACTTTTTATATGAACGAAAGTTTTGTACTACGATCCTTAAAAGATATTTAACAATAGTAAACTTTTTAAAAATAATTAAATTGCCGCCCCTGTAGTCGTACGTAGTCGATGTCCGATTTTGACTCGTGAGGTCTCGAGTAACTTTTTCTATGACTTTCTTTAGTTTATATGATAACAACTTTAAAGGACTTACCATCTGTCACATCATAGGTACTAATATCGTCGGTTAATCTTGGGTGCATAAGTATACACATATGGAAGCTTGGCGATATTTACTGATAGGTCGTAATTGCTTCCTACTTATAGTAGAGTATCTGGTACAATTATTGGATAGGTAGTTCAGTTAGTTAAAAACAAGCTTTCCGCCCGCGGCTTCGCCCGCGTGAATTATCATAGACAACTTTCATAGAGCAGACATTTTTCCGACTTATAATACTTATTGCGCAAAAACATACCCTCTTTTTAATGTAGTCAGTTAAAAAGTAGCCTATGTCCTTCCTCAAGGTCAACTCTACCTCTGTACAAAATTTCCTCAAAATCGGTTCAGTGGTTTAGGCGTGAAAGCGTAACAGACAGACAGAGTTACTTTGGCATTTATAATATTAGTAGGTATGACAAAAACATAGGTTGCCTGATAAAATCTTAGCCAGGCTACAATTAGTTACAAATTGATTTTTTTTAAATGTACCATCGAGTTCAAAATCAGCATTAACGACAATTACACAACCTATAGAATATGCAAACTAAGGAGTTGCCTATTCTTTTCCTGTGGGTGTGGGTTCCTTTACCCTAAATGTATATGTACGCATATATATATCATATATACCTCCGCCTACCATTTCGGGAATATGGCCGTGATGATATTTTGTACTATTGTTAGAAAAAAATAGTTTTTCTAGGTGGTAAAGTCATGCAACGACTCGCCCGGAATGGTACCACCAACCGCCTTACCTATTCCTGCCGCAATAGCATCTGTGCTCGCGATTGTCGTGTTCTGTTTGGAGGGTAGGGTAGCCGGTAAACTTACTTACGCAAGAGGCTTACCATCCCAGCTTCAGTTTGGCAACGCACCATTTCCACCTTTGGTGTCTATAGGCGACGTGTATTCCTTATCATCAGTCGCGGACGAAGTCGCGGGAACAGCTAGTATTGAGTACAATGAAGCCCCACCAAGTGCCGACAACGAAGAGATCTATTACCCACTTTTACTTAGCTCCAATACCAGATAAGCTGAAAAAAACTCTGAACAAGTTGCTAGCGTAACAAAAACTTAAGCAAAGAAGCCTAGTTAGCGTATATACTTCAAGAGAACCCTGAATCTAGGTGTCAAATAGTCCTACTAATATTATAAATGCGAAAGTAACTCTGCGTATTACGCTTTCATGTCTAAACCACTAAACTGGTTTTGATGAAATTTTGCACCAAGATAGAGTTGATCTTGAGGAAGAACATAGGCTACTTTTTAACTCACTATATTTGAATGAGTATTTTAAATTGAAAAAAAAACCCTTAAAAGGTTTGTGTTATTGAAATAATTCGCGCGAGTGAAACCGCGGGCGGAAAGTTAGTTTATAAATAAGTAGATCGGTTTCCAAGCGAATGTTTTGTTTGTATGATACGCACCTGTCTCTACATACTTTTGTGTAGAGTCAATGACTTGAGTTCGACTGCAAATTTTCACATAGTTTTTATAGTAGGATTATTTATTTATCCTTGTGACTGTTGGTAGTATAATTTAATTATTAAATTTATAGGGTTCTGTATCCGAAGAGTAAAAATGGAACACTATTACTTAGATTACGCTGTCTGTCTGTCACCAGGTCGTCTCATGAACCGTTACAGCTAGAAAGTTGAAATTTACACAGATGATGTATTTCTGTTGCCTTTATAAAACAAATACTAAAATAAATATATACATGCTACAATAAACGTGATTTTAATGCCGATTTTACAAATAATGGTACGGAACCCATAATGCGCGAGTATGATCGCACTTGGCTGATTTTTTTTATTGTGTTAATACATTATTTATTACTTTCTATTTATGTTTTTATTAATCCCACGGAAGCTGCACCCAATAGGATATCTCTTGTTAGATAGTTTTGTACTCTTTTGTTATTTTTTATTGTTTTTCTTGTAATATGTCACGTTTACAAAAAAGTTTTCAATAAAAAAAAAAATTAAGTTATACATCGAGAATTGTTTTATACTAGCTCTCCCGGTGAACTTTGTACCTCTAGCACTAATAGGGTACTGTGTGCCCGCGATTTTATCCGCGTTTTTATTTTTATTTAATTATTGTTATTTTTTTTAATTATTTTATTTCATACATTTCTAAAATAACAGTAACCTAAACCGTTTCTTATTAAGTTAGCTGTCTGTCAGTGAAAGTTCCGACAAAATCGGTCCAGCCGTTACAGAGATTAGCGGATACAAACAGACAGACCGACAGACAGACAAATATTCTAAAAAAAATATTTTGGCATATTTTATGTACCTTGTAAACACTCCGATTCTATTTATTTATATAGTAAATAACTACCAGGACTAATTCAATTCAATACCACGGCCAGCAGCTACTATAAATACGACTTTTTGTCGTACTAATCGCACTTGTGAACGCTGGGAAAATAATATCCTAACACCATTAAATGTTACAAACTATCTTGTACATGTTTATATCTTTTGATGTTTCAAAATGCGTGTTGTTTTTATATTTTTAGTATCTGGCATTAAAATGAGCTCCAACAACCCAGGTTAGGGCTTCGGAATTCAATTCCAGCAGTATGGGTTCAAATCCTGTCATGTACTAATGAGTTTTTTCAAACCCGATTTCATGTATTCGAATTCGATCTTATCTTGTGATAAGAACTGCAACCCAAAAGTGAAACTATACTTTTGGGTTGCAGAGGTCAGATAGCAGTCACTTTGTAAAAACTAGTGTCCTAGTCAAATCCCCTAGATTAGGCAGCCGACCCCGATATCATCTGATATAATACGAGATTAGGCTAAGACGAAAAAAAATATAAGTAAAATTATTATAACATCTATAAAAACAGCAAAAAAACACCCTTGTTGTATCATGTATGGGAACAACCTTTATATATTTATTTTATTTTCAGTATTTGTTGTTATGTAAACAAAATCTTATTATCTGTGATTTCAACTTTATTACATACATCCTTTATTGCGGTTTATGAGATACAGCCGGGTGACATACAGACAGACGCACAGACGGGCAGTGAAGTCTTAGTAATAGGGTTGCGTTTCTACCCTTTAGGTACTGACCCTTAAAAACACTCCGTAGGTTGCTTAGTGTCATATCCGGGAGTTGTTTTTGTTTCGCATCCATTGAATGGTTATTAGTAATGGTGCCAATTCTGACGTACAATATCTAAACTTTTAAGTGTTTTCTATCTTTTTCAATAAAATAAAAACGAATGAGATGGAACATTTTTGTCTCATCAAATTAGTGGAAATATTAAAAATCGTGTGCCTTTTAATTGACATATTTTTGGGTATATATAAAACGTCGCGTACAAACCGATTTGACAGCACTAAATGTGTTTTGTCTCTTTCTTTTATCTACGTTGAAATAAGATAGCGATAACTTTTAATAACTTTGGTTAGCGCTTAATAAAATTTCATTTATTATAATTAATTATTGATGGGAGAATTGCTCAATTTATAATCATAGGTTTTAAATTTGTGAGATAGAGTTTTGGCGTTTCACTCGGACAACAACCTCCTTGCCTATTCCCACTGTGAAAGCGTCAGTATTCGTGCACGTCGTGTTCCGGAAAAAATATGTAGCTTGGCTATTTTAAAACCGTCATACAACAACTTCAGATGAAATTTTTCTTAACACTTTATGGTACACATGAGATATTATTACGGCAATTATAAGAAAAGATAAACATAACAAAGAGTACAAAAGGCGAGTTTCTCACAAGTGTGTCTATAAAAACGGCAACAAAATTAAGTTTGTTATATGGGAGCACCCCTTATATATTTATATTATTGATTATTAATTTTCGTTATAAAATACTTCTTAAGTTTCAAAACGCTGAAATCACATAATTTCACTGTAGAGTTTTACTGTAGAGTTTTTGAAGTTTACTTATAGAGTTAGAAGCTTAACTCTACATGAACTCAAAAACTACTACTCTACGGTGGAACGTAGTCGGTAACCGACGATTGAGGTCCCAGGTTCAATTCCCGGCTAGGGAAAACTTGTTCTATGATCTAGTTTTTCTGAAAAACACAATGTTGCCCAAGTATTTGTGCACAATACGGTGACGGACTTTGTACTTGTTACTTCATGGGTTTAATATTGTCGACTAATCGTGGGCGCTTAAATACGTTCTCTGTCTATCCCTTCGGGAATAGGGGCTTGACGATATTTATTTATTATTTTTTATATTTCCAGGTTGTATTTGCTGTGGGTGGTGAGAGCTCACCACCACCAGATAGCCTGCGTCTGGTGTTGTTGTCGAACGAAACTCTGACATGTAACGATGGTACTCCAGCAGGGTGAGTAGACTCTACATTTCATTTACAAAAGCCTCAACAAGTTTAACAAGTAGCATGTATACAACGTAACAAAATACCGTGTAAAAATATAATTAATAATCAAAGTCAACAATTTTGTCAACCCTAGTAAGCTGTCACGTGACCACGTAAAGGCACCAGGTTATTTAACAGAAAGGCGTACGGTCTATTTTTCATAATAATTGTCTACTAATAGTTTTTCTACTTTTCATTCATAAATGTTTGCTACCACAATACATAGATGTCATTAGACTCAAGTGCTTACTTAAAAAAATGAGAAGTTTAGGTTACTCTTGAAATAGGGTTTGCAATATTGAATTAATCGCTTTTTACTAAGTGCTTAAAACGTATGTTTATAACGTACATTATACCTAAATAGTATTTATTAGAATTTTCCTCTGTCTGTCTTTTTGTTTATTTGTACCCGCTAATCTCTGAAACGGCGGGACCTATTTGGACGGGTAGACAGATGATGAAAGATTTGACATTATTTTGTTCCGATCCCGAGGCTCGGATATTCGGTAGACGTGCACCGGCCATAGGATGGCAACGCACCTCCGTCATCTATGGTATTAGTAGGCTACGGTTATCAATTATCATCCTGAGAGCCGTGTGCTTTTTCACGATTTTATCCTATAAAAATAATATACCAAAACCTGTTTATTTTATCGATATTGCATATGCTGGACGTCCCTGTGAAGCTAGACAAACCAGCAATTCAGCCAACCTAACAAAATAGTAATAAATTTATAAATATACTTGTTATTTTGGATACACGAAAAGTAATATCTGATCTAAAAATAAGATACAACCTAATTGACGTAGAATATTTCTTTTCAGATACTACATCAGACATGGCACCAATAGGCAGCATTGGGTTATGTACTTAGAGGGTGGGGGCTACTGTTGGGATGCGGCTTCCTGTAAGGCACGTTGGCATCGCCGACCTGGCCTTATGTCCTCAGCGAGATGGCCTCGAGCACGAAGAGCTCCTGCACTGCTTTCCGCCGATCCTGTGGCGAACCCTCTATGGCACGCCTCAACGCATGTATTACTTCCCTACTGTTCCAGCGAT
Source organism: Lasaia peninsularis (assembly GCA_018236625.1). NCBI lineage: Eukaryota > Metazoa > Arthropoda > Insecta > Lepidoptera > Riodinidae > Lasaia > Lasaia peninsularis. The sequence continues at coordinate 6,735 of DVZL01001737.1, forward strand.
ATGTGGGCTGGAACCCGAAGCATTCGATCTTCAAACAGTAGTTTTGCGTTTTCTGGTCATCTTATTGTGCGTGCTATTTTAAACGAGTTATTGCAACTAGGACTTTCTGGACGCCTTCTCTTAGTTGGGTCAAGTGCTGGAGGAGCTGGTGTCATGTTTCATGCAGACGCGACTAGAAGGGCGCTAAGAAGTCATGGAGTGCGCGTAGCAGCTGTATCCGATTCGGGTTGGTTTCTTGATAGACCACCAAAATCTAGACGGGGACTTTCTACAGATGCTATCGCTAGAATGGGGCATTCCTTATGGATGGGGGGCCCACCATCCTCGTGCATTCGTGAGTATCGCGACAAACCATGGTTGTGCTACTTTGGGTATCGTCTTTACCCTTACATAAAAACGCCCCTATTCATTTTTCAGTACCTTTTTGATTCTGCCCAGTTAGCGGCAGAAGGAGTACGTTCTCCTAGAACACGGGCGCAATGGGATGCCGTTCATGAGTCTGGAGCAGCTCTTCGGTCTAGCCTCAAAAGGGTTCGAGCTACATTTGCACCAGCGTGTATTGCTCATGGAGCACTAGCTCGTCCAGAGTGGTTGGCTATTAATGTATCAGGAATCTCATTACCAAGAGCTATATCTTGCTGGGAGAAAAGATTTGCTAATAATAGTAGAAAAGAGCGGACACGATGTGCTCCTCGAAGGCTCATAGAGCGATGTTCTTGGCCACAATGTAATGGATCGTGTCCTAGGCTTCGAGATCCCCGTACAGGGGAAGAAGTGGCACTGGCTGCTTTACTACAGAGCTTTGGGTTGGATGTTCGGGGCGCAGCGGCTGCCATGGGCCTTGATGCAAGAGCTTTAGCCCGGATGAGTCGAGCAGAGCTATTACCATTATTAGCCCCACATTCGAGTACATAATAAGAAATGACTGTTTTGTGCTTTTTGGCACGTTGAATCTACCTCGTTTTATACAAGTACAATTATTATTTAGTAACTATTTATTGTAAAAGATAAAAATAATAATTTTAAGAAATATACAGTTTTCTAAAAGATTATATTATTTTAATGATTAGATATAAAAATAAAATAACATTGCCAAATATTAACGTGTAATTAAATAAAAACAAATCTCCCTTATAACAATATTGGACTAGTTCATTTTTAAAACTACATACATATTATAACTACTAAAAATATCTCACTATTATGTGCTAACAATATATTTATTATTAATACCTGGGCAGTATATCTTGAGCTGTTTTCGTGCAGCTAACTTCTTTGGAATATTTTAATGTCCTTATGGGCCATCCCACAAACTGGCCAGTATTTTTAAAGTGAAATAGGTAAAGACCGAAGAAGGCATTCCAGTCAGACTAAAAAACTTTTTCATCATTACTTTGAAGATATCGTAGTTAAAGAGAGAGAGAGAGAGAGAGAGAAAACAAGATGTCCCTCCGTGTTTTAATACACAACCCAAATTAGTCTATTTTTCATCCATAACCTCTGATCTTTTTTTAAAAGAACATATTATATCAGTGATAAAGTAAGTATAATCGACGTATTCTACGTTCTCGGTGGTATTTCATTAGGGACAGACCAGGAGAGCGACGGCCGGCCACTTCACTTTGGGAACTCCGCATGTTATTTACAATCAGACCGCCGTGTCTGGTGCGATCGCCTCTACGTCATAAGGTGGATCTTTCCACACTGATTGCTATTGATAGGTCGACCACGTCACTCCCTAAGAAAAAGTCAGTTGAGACTATATTAGCCTGATTACGCCATTTAGTTGCTAATCGCGTGGTAACATTTCTATTAACCATATCTGCGTTTTGACGGATCGAGCCACGGAGAAAGAGGATGTCCAGAACGGTAGGAGTCGTTTGTGCCATCGCAGAGAAAAGTGGGGAGCGAGCTGATGGCTGAGGGGAGGTGCTGATGGTCCGATCCAAGTAGTTGAACAGTTCATATGGATTATTCGTGTTGGCCCATAGATGAGGTAGAACTGGCCACAACCAACTATTACCTGTAATAAAACGCATAATATGTATATATATCTCCAGAGTTTATGTAGGTTTGGCAAAACTATATCAGATTGACGCTTTCTTGCACACCAGAACACAAAAAATGTTATTGATGGAGACAAAAAGTATATATAATTTTATTGACGTTCCTGGGCAAATCATGCTTCAGAAGTCTAGATCCAAGCATGTTTATGTTCTGTTGTTTAGCACAAGAAAAATGCGATCTGTATAGAGTGATTTTTGCAAGGACAATAAAGACTGTAAATTTTGCTCATAAATTATTTATATCTTGAAGATTTGTCCTGCGATTTCTACAAATAATCTTTGCTGTCATTGTTCCAGATTTCAGGGACTGAATGGTAGTTTTACTAATCCTTTTAGTCTCTGTTTGGGGATGCAACATCATCAGCATTGACACTTATAGGCAGCGCGTATGTAATTTTTTTAAGCAACAATGTACAAAGGTTAACATTAAGTCCACATTATCTACAAATTAGCCAATCTCGATAAGGAAAATAGCATAGAATATAAAAGTATATTTCTCTAGTAGGATATTTTTCTTCTGCGTTTGCCTTCCTTTTGCACTTCCTCGTAATGTTCCAGGTACACTTCGCAGAAGAGACCATCTTCCTAGCTATCTAGCTAACCCAGCAGCTCGAAAGAGGCGAGAATAATTAATGGTTCATTAGCATCGATACTACGTATGATAGAGTGCTATACTTCTTGACAGGATAGATATGCCATCACCTTGGACTGCCCTTATTGCTGCCACCATAAACACAGCGTAATTATATTACATAAATATTACGTAAACATAATTGTAAGCGATAGCGAATAAGCACAAATAGGTAGCACGGTGGATCCCTACCCGGGCGAGTTGCTGCACAGCACTCTACTACCAGTGGCCTTGTTAGGAGTGACAAAGTTAACCTATCTCCTCTTACGTGCTGCAGTGCGTGCTGGTAGAGAGGCACATGGTCTATTCTACACAGGGGATCCAAACTAACACGAGGGATCTAATTTCATAAAAAATATATACCTGATACAATGTTATTATCAACGTAGCTGAATACTAAGCGCTTATTTGCATTCAGCAAGGTTTCTAGTGTGGGACCTCTGGTACCGGTGCCTGTCGCAAACTGTGACGCAGGGGCTAAGTGAGCTCCTAGTTCACTCTGTATTATCCTTAGCAAGCCGTCGTGGACGTGTCTGATCGGTGCACCGTCCTGCTCGTAAAAGCCTATTGGGAAGTGATGAGCGTCCAGAAACACCACCTGAAATTTGAATCAGTTTGTTGTAAAGACATCCAGTTTTTCAGGTTTTATACGTATATAAAGCTTAAAAATAGGACCCTATCACTAAGACTTCGCTGTCCGTCTGTTTGTCTGTCTGTTTGTCACCAGACTGGATTTCATGAACTGCGATAGCTAGACAGTTGAAATTTTCACAGATGATGTATTTCTTCAGAAATCTAGAAAATTATTTGAAAACTTAAAAAGTATTTGAATGTTTTCTCCGCGTTCATTATTCTCTTCATACAAACAATGTGAAGAGCTGGTTTTGTAGCAAGAGTCTACAAAACCAGTCAGTGGTAGTCAACTCCGGTCTCTCCGGGTACCTACATCCATCCACATTCGCATTGTATCTATTTTGACAATCTTTCCTCTTTTATTCCTTCCACTTGACCGAACCCTTGGAACGGATAATCTGTAGGTATATATATATTAAGTAATTAGTAAATGGTTAAAAATAATACGCCAATATTAAAAAAACAAGACTTGCGTCGACTAATAAAGCTAGTTTTATTGTATCAATTTCAATGAAATCCTAATTTACATTAATAATGATATATTTAACTCTCAGATTAAAAGTCATTTTTAATCTGATATTTAACTATTAATAATAATTTTGTATTTGCTTCAAAACGTAATCGTGTTTTCCGTGGCGTTCATCAAAATACTGATTTTGTTATAGCCCTAAAAGCATAGATGGCACTGAAATAAATATGATGGAATAGCTAATTGTATCAAATTTTTTCAGGGAGGTTTTGACGGAATCAAGAGAAATGATAGACTTTACGTTTTTTCGTAATTATTGAATTTCGAGTAGATATTGAGGAAAACTATTCAACTTTGTTAGAATTTTTAGGCACAATAACCTATGTTATCGAATTAATAAACCTTGAGTTTAATATTGACAAGTAGTCCTTCTATTTGTCTTACTTCTGTAATATACACTAAAGTAAAATCCATTAACCTCTTTAGTAGTATCCAGAAAAACTCGAATCTCCTTCAAAAGTGGTACCAGCGGACGGACTCTAATTAAGTTGTGGTTTAGCCAATATCTGAAATTACAAAAATTAATATCAGATATAGATTAAGCAACAGGAAACATAGGGCGTATAAATGAAATTGGACTGCCCGTTTATGAATTGTTAGTTGTTAGCTTTATCCTTTCTCTAACGGAAACCTCTTGAGTAAGCAAGATAAAAAGTTGTCTATTATCTATTATGTAGCAACTTCGTCACGACCAGTGCAGTAATTTCAACTTGAATCGTAGCCGGGTTATAGACAGACAAAAATTCCAAAAATGTGATAAATGTGTTCTGCTACCTGTTTTTAGTCGCATGGACCTATTATTTTTAAACGGTTTTACGGTTTTTGATGAATGAATGATGATGAAAGAGGAAATGAAACGAAACGAAACGAAATTAAATGAAATGATGATTTGTTTTGTTCGTAGATCAAATTTAGTAGGTGATTGAAATTTCACACACTTTTTGTCAACCGATTAATTTGAAACCGTCGCTTTCGATTCTGATGACAATACAAATATAATATGTATATTCAATATTATTGTAATTTCAAGATAGCCGCCGCTACAAGATGGCGGAAAACTTATTTTTTTTCAATCCTATCAATATGGGTATCAAATATAAGGGCTTGTCGTAATATTATGTAGTTTTGTTTTAAGTGTATTATTATATTTTTAATAGAAAAAAAAAATTGAACGACTGAATCTGATCGACTGAAAAAAATTAATACGCTATGATTCGGGCTGCCCTATCTTCGAGACAAAAGTGGCAAACGAAGATGTTATGGTGGCAAAAATAAGTAAGGCCAGTCTTCCCATAACTCTTCTTCACAAGACAAGATCAGGTTAGGTTAGTTTTCAGTTATTTGGTAGAAAACTATTTTGTCCAAATCATCAAATAAGGCCAGAGCCGACTTCGCTTAATCGGAAGACTGAAGTGCACATAAATTGAACTTCTGAATACTCTAATAATTGTTTTTAGAATAGTGTTAACAAGAGTCAAGAGAATCCCAGCTCGGTGTATTTGTATGAAGAATAATGAATGTGGAGGAAGCTTGTCAAAGTCAATGAAGGTTTGTCAAGAAGTTAACTCAAAAGTGTGAAATGTAGTACAAACAAACCTATCTTCTTCTCGAGGGTAGAATTCATAGTAGGCTATCCTAAAGTCGAAGTATCGGATGCCGTGGACCAACTGTGCCCAGATAGACCGGTCTTGACACAGCACGAAGCTGTCCCTGGTGACAGTGCTGACCTCTGTGTCAAAACTCCACGCTCCAGCATTATGGGTTCCTGGTAGCGCTAGCTCTCCTATGCGCAGTTTGTTGATCTTCTCCCTGGTTACCAAATGAAACAGAAATAACTATACATTTTTTTTATAGGCTGACAGCGAACAGGCAGACGAGTCTCCTGATGGTAAGAGACAACGTGTGACGCTGCCTTGTGCTCGGGCAATACCTTATGTGCAAGTCTACCGGCTGCCCTGCCCTTTGGCTCCGAACACGACAAAATTATTATGGTGGCAGGAATAGGTAAGGCGGTGGATTAGTGAAAATGGCTTTCCATCCAAGAGTTATAGTGTCACTATATCTGTGGGTAACGTTTTTTTTTGTATGGTAAGATGTTAAGTTAACAACCGTGGTCTATACACACCATAGATGTTGTAGGTGCGCCACTGTCTTGTGGTTAGGCTGTTAGACCTTATGTGCAAGTTTACCGGCTACCCTACTCTCCGGACCGGAACACGGCAATGTCGTTATAGCAGCAGGAAAAGCTAAAGCGAGGATCCCTACCCGGTAGAGTTACTGCGCAGCACTCTACCACCAGTGGTCATGTTGGTAGTGACTCAGTTAACCTATGGTCACCTCTTACGAGCTGACTGGTAGGGAGGCAGTTGGTCTATACTATACAGAGAACCCGTATCAATACGGGGAAAATAATAAAAAATACTTTAAAAACTAAAAAAACACTCTTTTACTGCTAATCAAACTAAAAATTAGAAAATAATTTTCAATTACAGAGAGCGTGGAGTGCATTTTATTTTTGATTATAACTACCTTCTCATTAATAGTTTTTAATAGAATGATAGTAATATATAACACATCAAACACCCCACGCTTTTTACTCTGAATAATTTTGTTGACAAATTAAATTTTGTTTTGAGGTGATCAATTATGAATGATTGTTCGTGCTACCATACTATAATATAAACTCTTTGTAATTGACAATTATTTTCTAGTTTTTAGTTGATTTAACAATGAAAGCGTGTTCTTTTAGTTTGTAAAAACTATTATTTTTCATTAGCTGAGGTGCACCTAATTAGCCAAGAAATACAGTAGGACTACAAAGTAGAGGAGCTGCTTAATTGATCTATATATTTTTTTTATGTTACGCGAATTCTCAGTGAAAATATATATTGACAAAAATTTCTACTGACATGTGTCAAATGAGATGTATTAAACTGACCATATTTTACCATTTTACTTCAAGAAGGTAGAGCGCTGTGTACTCGACCGGATTGGTACCACCGCCTACTTATTTCTGTGATAGCATCAGTTCACGTTATTGTCGTGTTCCGTGATGGATAGTGACGCATCAGTAACGTCTGTGATGATTAGTGTCAATGTTAGTTTCTTACTATAAGGGAAACTGGCTCTTCTTAAAACATGTAAAGGGAAGATGTTATTAATGATTTTTGATAAAAGAAAACAGTTTTTTTTGTGATTTTCCGTGCATTACAAAATGGCGTGAAACTATGAATATGAATAGAAAGCGAAGGCCATTACTTCACAAAGAAGTAGCAAAGTCACCATTCTTGATAACGTGGTAAATAAGTTAATGTATTGCGTAAGTATATTGTGTTATATACGATGACTTGTTCTTATGTTTTTTATGGGGAGACAAACAAACAGCTGGAATTTGTAACGATAGGAGATACGCGTCGCTTACATATGGAATAGGGTTGTGGTGCGTTTTTAATTTAATGATATTGGAAGACAAACAAGCGGACGGATTTCCTCATGGTAAGAAATACACGTCGCCTATAGACACCAAAGATGGAAATGGTGCGTTGCCAACCTGAGGCTGCGATGGTAAGCCTCTTGCGTGAGAAAGTTAACCCGCTAGCCTACCCTCCATACCAGAACACGACAATGGCGAGCACTGATGCTATTGTGTCAGGAATAGGTAAGGTGGTGGTATCAATCCGAGCGAGTCGTTGCAAGACTCTACCACCTAGTCAATGTCACGGTGTTGATGACAATAGACCCTGTGCTTACGAGCTGCCTGGGTGGAAGGCAGTTGGTCTATTCTACAACGGAACCCGGACCAACACGATTAATCTGACGAATTAACCTAAAGCTTCTTGTTAGCAATGTCTTCAATCTACATTCTTAACGCGAATGTGCAGCATTTTATTTAGTTTGGGAGAATCAAGAAAGTGCATTCGTTTGTTCACGTTAAAAAACCTGCCAAGTGCGAGTTGAATCGCGTGTGAGGGGTTCTGTAGACCATACCCTATCATATATCACTATTTAATATTGTAGTAATATTTATTTTAGTTTATATAACTTTCAAAGGGCAGACATTTTTTCAACTTATAATATTATATTGTGTAAAAAAATACCCTCTTTTTAATGCAGTCGGTTAAAAAGTCCTTCCTCAAGTTCAACTCTATCTTTGTACCAAATTTCAAAATCTGATCAGTGGCTTAGGCTTAAAAGCGTAACATACAGACAGACAGACAGACAGACAGAGTTACTTTCGCATTTATAATATTAGTATGGATTAGTATGGATATACTTTTCGCTTCAGTGATTTTTTTTGTTTATTTTGAAGTGAATATGTAACTAGATGTTATGAGAAAATAGAGAGCAACGGCTCGTCTCTATCGCGACTTAAATATGAATAGCGACATCTATTGGTCGGATTGGAGCCTTCGTTGTAGCCCCTTTAAATGTTGACTTTATTCTATATTTTAGTATTATTATAGCGGCAAAATACATCATCTGTGTTAATTTCTAGTTAACATGGTCCTGGTGACAGACGGACAGCAGTCTTATTAATGGGATCCCGGTACCCTTTGAGTTCAGTTTTTATGTATATATGCTTTTAGTATTTGTTTGTTACATTGGCCAAAGAAATACATTATCAGTGAAAATTTCAATTGTCTACCTATTACGGTTCACGAGATACAGTCTGGTGACCGACAGATAGAAAGTTTTACCCTTTGGATACCGAACCCTAAAAACGATAAAAGTCACCAGCAACAGCTCCAAAAACAAGGAAGTTCTCTGAACAAGGAAACACAGTTACCGACCGAAAAAAGTAGCAACTTACTGTGATGTTTTATTCATTCGCTTTCTGTGATATATTACTAGCTTTAACTATGAGTTATGTATTTCAGACGTTTTTTCCACCTTAAGTGTATTTCTTCATTTATAAGGCCATTTTTTTAATTTCCGTAGAAAAAGGGTAAAAATAGAACCACATTATCAAGAATTTATATAAGCTAATTCACCTTTAGCAAGATTCTGCAAAGTCGTTGACGAGTTTAGTGACCATTTTGATATTTTTTTGACTCGTCTAGCAAGTTACGTAAAGTTGTTATGCAAAGCGTGATTGATTAACGTTTAATTTTTTGTTTTAGTTATCATTTTCTTTGGTTTTATTTTGCATTCATGTTTTCCTTTTTTTTAATTTGTTTTGTAACGATTTAATAGATTTAACTAAGTAAGTTACTTTATACTTTTAAACATGCGGTGTTTACCAGTAATTGTTTGATACAATTAGATCATTTGTGTAATTATGTACAAAATATTTTAAATACTTATTATAATTGTATTCAAGCGTTGATAAGCCTTTAAAAAATAATAAAATAAAAATAAAATAAAGAAACAATCATGCGTCCGTCTGTCTATCTGTCACTATGCTGTATCTCAAGAACCATAGTAGCTAGACCGTTGATATTTGGATGATATATTTCCGTCATCGTTCCCATTAAACAAATATGATTTTTTGCCGTTTTTGTACGAAACTTTTCGTGTGCGAATCCGACTCGCACTTGACCGGTTTTATTTCACGTCCACTGTTATAGTTATTCAGATATTTCTTTGTTTATAAAGCTATATAACCTTTACATAGGACAACAAGCAGACATATTTTTTGATGGTAAAAAATACCTTATGATCGCCTATAGACACCAAAGATGAAGGTGCGTTACCGCGAGGTTAAAACATTGCCAAGTTACATTAAATTGCGTTCAGTAGTTTAGGCGTTATTACGAGTAAGTTGGTCATCCATCCATACACCTATCTATTCAAACTTTCGAATATATTGTACAGATTACTATTTTAAAAACTAACTGAACCCGCGACTTCTACTATCTGCCATTGAAAAATACTTTAAAATCGGTCTAGCCATTTCAGAGATTAGCCGAAACAAACATACGGAGAAAAAACCCAAAAAAATGCTTTTTTGGTATATTTACCGGGTATTAAATATTATATACATATTATTCAGTAAAAGCTGTTTATAATAGATCATCTGCCTACCTACCAAAAAGGCGAGCATAGGTTAACTGGATCACATTTAACATGACCACTGGTGGTAGAGTGCTGTGCAACAATTATTCTGGATAGGGATCCACCACCTTACCTGTTCCTGCCGCCATCATGACATTGTCATGTTCCGGTATGGAGAGTAGAGTAGCCGTTAGACTGGCTTTTACGGTCTAACAGCCCGACCACAGGCAGTGACGCACCTACAACATCTATGGTGTCTATAGGCCACGGTT
>DVZL01001738.1:0-16854 GCA_018236625.1 Lasaia peninsularis
ACTTAGGAGTCGTGGATATACTAGCACACCTCTGCCTACCTCTTCGGGGATAATAGGCGTGAAGGTACTTTTTTATAATAAAACTAAAATATATACCTGTGGAAGATCTCTTGACTCCTTTTTCATCTGAATCTTCAAAAACTGAAACAAATATCACAAATATATTTTACATTTGTATTAATATGTCTAAACTGTCTACAATAAGAAGTTCTTTAGCGTAGGGAGTAGTTGTAAAGTAGGTGAAAGAGCCTTGCTACTGTTTATCCGGATTGGTACAACTGTTTCTGTTGCCTTATTTTCTTATATTGTTGTATTATTATTTGGAGTGTTAATTTATAACGTAAAAAACTTAGCATTTCGAAACTAGTTAGCATAAATATTAATATAGACGTCTAATTATGTCGGTCTGCATGATAGGTGACGCATAAATTTTGTTTTCTTTGTCCTCTCAAGTGTGAGTCACATTCGCGCACGATTGGTACGGTAACATATACAATATTATCTCTACAATAACAGAAAAAAAATTAAGTTTTAAAAAAACTGTATCATTATTATTGTTTATTATAAAGTAATCTGATTGGATATCCCAAGAATATATTAAGCGACTAATCGTTGTCCCTACCACGATTTAAACATAGATAGCGATACTTTTGGTTGCAACGCGTCATTCGTTGTATGGGAGTTCTCTTGAATATATACTTTATTCTATATTGTAGTACCTATTACAACAAAAACATATAAATAAAAATTTTAACCGTGACAGTTAATATCGGGGTTCATGTGATATAGCCTGGTGACTGACAGACATACATATATACAGTGGAGTATTAGGAATTTTTACCTTTTGGGTACAAAACCTTAAAAATAAGTAAACTATCGACGTAAAGTGGAATTCAGAACCCGTACGGGATATGCAATGATTAATACAGTACTAGGGATTAATAGGAGCAATTCCTCGGACCAGTTCCCGTGATAGATCACTGCAGTATTAGACGGCTTTACGTTGCAAAAGCTTATATATATAATTCTTATGACACGATCTAAGCATGGGACAAAATCCGAAACTACTTATCAAATTTAGATCCAAATTCGTAGCTATTTGTAGGTGGCTTAATTCAAAATATATGATAGTTTTTATTCACTCATTTCAAAACATTGATTAATTACTTTTAATCAGATCAGAATAAGCTAAAGATTTTGTTTTATTACCTCAATTAACCTCTAAAAAATAGAGGTATTCAGAACTAGAGAACTAAAATATGTAGACGATATTGACTGCTATAAATTAGTTAAAATTTATTTAAAAAATATCTAGTACTAATAACATTATGCTACATAAACAAATACAAAACCTATTTTAAGTAAAGTCAAAAAGCTATTGCGTCAAATTTCGATGGAACCAGTCGAAGAACAATTTAAAAAAATCTTCTAAATAAAATTTTACTTTATCTTCTAGAATTCCGTCCCCAAAGGCTTAGAAAGGGGCCTTGTTACCAAAAATCCCCTTTCCACCTGTCTGTCGGTCACTAGGTTATATCTTATTATGTACTACATAACTAGAAAAATGAAATTTTCACATTTTATTTTAATTTTCTGTTGTCATTGTAACAAACAATTAAATAAAATTAATATTTAATTTTTACAGATACCGGTACGGAACCCTCCGTGCGCAAGTCCGGCTCTAAACACCGAAATAAACGATTTTAAATTCAGAATCTTCTCATTTTTTGAAAGTGATAAGCTGTGAATGCAAGAATGAGAAAGGTCACTTACATCCCAGTTTATATTTCCATATGGAAATTTTCAAAATGCACTCATAGACTATTTTCGGAATACAAAAGGTATGGATGCACTGTTATATAAGAAAAAAAAAACAGCAACAATTTTTCAATTTACGTAGGTATAAGTGGATATCGCTTACATTTTAAAGAGTGAAATATTTAAGCACACTTACATTGTTGACATATTAGTGCTAAAACAGTAAAAAATGCGTAGTGAATAGATAACGGGTGCTCTTCAAAAATTGCCGCTAGGAGAAGGACGACGGCGCATGTAGCACACATAGCGACCACACACCACCACGTCTCGTCCGCCAATGGTGTCAGAAACTGATTTTCAAATTTTCCAGTCCCTGATGAGGGTATTCTGTAGTAAAATCTTGTTCTGAAAAAAATTTGAAGTTAGGAGGGATCAATAAACTACAGTATCTTTTGACAACCCCGCTCCCCCTGGATAGTTTTTTTGAGATTTTCCTCAACTCCCGCCCGCCTCTTCAAATCTGACGTAAGATTTTTCAAAGTATTGTAGTAAAACGCCCAATCTTGTGTCATTCTCCATTACTTGTGAATGTACATTTTCATATTCTTAAATATAATAAAGCAACATCTTAAAGTATCTAACGTAACAATTATATGTATTTACTTCGTCCTTCCTTTGTTTCTCCCCAATGGTATATGTCACCTCACACGACTGTCCGAATATCCGGCCTTTATTTGTGTTGCCAAAGTCCATATCCAGAATTTACTAATTTTACAAATTAATGAAACAATATTTACCAATTGTCATAAATAAACCTAACAGTATATTTTGGATTGTAATCGCATTGGATTGAAAAAAACACAAATACATATTTATTTTATGTACAGTTTTAATTCTAAGAACATTTTATTTATTAGATATTAGCCCATGCCTCCCTTTTCCCCAAGTGAGATTTAGAAAGATTCTGCGTGACCTCCTCCCCCCTTGAACACCATATATAATTAATGGGGCCCCCTTAATTAAATCCCAGGGATTCTTGGAAAAAATTAAATGGTTTTCCTTCCACGCAGTCGTAAAAAGTGTTGAGTTATTTTATACTCATACCGTGATTATTGACTAAGTTGTAATGTTTTACGACTCCTCAGGATTTGTTACCAACCTGAATATTACTGTCACCATACCGCCTGTGTTGGTCAGTTTGTATTTCAAACTGAAGGATATGCTAACTGAAAAACTCATAACACAATATACAATCATAACAAAATAAACTCATAACTCAATAGCTTTCACATTTTTCACTTTTTCGCATATTCATTTGTAACACATTGGTTTCAGTCGATTTTGGTTACGAGAAGTAAAAAGAAGAGAGTTTACTTGTAATTCGAAGCCAAATGCTTCGAATCCCAACTTATATACGGCTAAGCTCCAATTAATAAAACTCAAGGGCTCTTATGTAAAACTTGTTTACACTTACTCAAATTGTGACAAAGACGGCAAAATAACATCGACTTTATCAAAGAACACGGGGTTCCAGCGGAGAATTGGCGTTACATCATGATCTCGAAAATAAAGAGAGTTCGTGACTGCCTGAAACAAAAAAAAAAATCCTTGTCGAATGGCGACTCCACCCGTCGCTATTGGAAATAACAAGTAATTTAAATTGATGGATGATTTTTAGGGTACTATAAGCATAGGGTAAATATTGGACCCTATTACTAAGACGCATCTCTTAGTTCACTACTAACAAATAATTATTCACTAAAGTTATATTCTTCTCGGAATACGAATTCACAAAAAATAAACAATATAGTATTGAGCTCAAAATAATAATTTTTTTTCTTCTTTTTTTTAATGTTCTATTAAATTTACCATATCCAATTTAGTTTCATCGTACTTTTTTAGAACTTTCTATATCAAATTTAATTTCATTTTACTTTTTTAGAACTTTCTATATCAAATTTAATTTCATTGTACTTTTTTAGAACTTTCTATATCAAATTTAATTTCATTGTACTTTTTAGGACATTCTTTATCAAATTTAATTTCATTGTACTTTTTTAAGACATTCTTTATCAAATTTAATTTCATTGTACTTTTTTAGAACATTCTCTATCAAATTCATTTTCATTGTACTACTTTTTTGTTGAACATATTAATTTTTTAAAATAAGGTTCACTCTCTTACTTTTAATTTTTATTTGTGTTTGATTTAATTAATTAATTGGATGGTGTAAAAGTTTAGTGGCCCAGTATTCTGTATTTGGGAAACTAAACTAAGTTAATTTAAGTTAACTAAGTCTAGTGACTTAGTTAACTAAAAACACTATCAGTGATCATGTAGTAGTCCAACATGATCGCTGGTAGAATTCTGTGCAGCAACTCGCCCGAGTAGGAATCCACCGTCTCACCGATTCCTGCCGCCATAATGATATTATCGTGTTCTGGTCTAGAAGGTAGGGTAGAGTTCCACAACTGGTCTGCCCTACCACCAGTGCTGCCAATGCAAATTTTTAAATTCCCCGCTAGACAAGGTTTAATTCCCCGAATTTCCCTGCCACATTTAACCGATTCCCCGAAAATTCCTCGATGCGATGTATCGAAATAAAACACCACTAAATAATTACCACCACCACCACACAATATTGGCCAGGATGAATGAAATTTCAATTGGCGAAAGTATAAAATAAAATCGTAGTCCGAGAAGCGACGACCTTTTTTTTTAGCTTTACGTCTCTTACTGTTATTTCGACATTATTTCAATGAATTGTATTGTTTACCATAAAAAATTATCAAATTATATTGAATTGCCTATCCCCCGGAATTCCCCGATTTTAACGAGTCCCCGCTCCCTCCCCGCACAGACCCACTATTCCCTGCGAATCGGGGAATTCCCCGCCAATTGGCAGCACTGCCTACCACAGTATAGCGATGCACTTAAAACAACTATGGTGTCCTTAAGCCTCCGTTATTTCTTACCATCAGGAGACCCGTGTGCTTGTTCGCTGTCTATCCCATGAAAAAAGATTAAAAAAAGTAAATTGAGATATACTTACATATGTACCATTTCTTTTAAAATTTCCAACCCATCTATCGCAAACAGAATATGTATATCTGGAATTAATAGCAAAAAAAAAACTTGATTGAAAAAGCTTTTATTATTATTCGAGTTGCTCTTAAGGAACCCTTTCATTTGATGTCCATATTTTAGAAGTGCTTTGAAAACAACTATTCTGCCATCTTGGTTGGTCCGCCATATTGGATTTAGAATGGTGTCATTTACCTTATCGTGCAATGGCATCCAAACTAAAAGTGTATACAAAATTTCAGCTTAATCGGTTGAAGATATCTACTACAAAATTGAATCCTATGATTCCACCCGAACATACATACTTACATGCATACATTGCAAGTTAAATAAATGCTTTTAAAATAGTCGCATTTTTATAAACACTTTTACCCCTTGTTCCTTAAATGAGAAACCCCATTTGGTGCTGAAATGACCACAAATATTTTCCTTCGACACAACTATGTGTATGCCTAATCTAATCTCGAGCAGTTCAGCATTTTGAATTGAGCGTTAATAGATATCTAATTTTAATGAGGTTAGCGTACAGCATTCGATTTTATAAGTTACTTGCTGTTTCCACAACTTCGTTCGCATTAGAACTTAACTGAATAAAAGTAACCTTAGTTACTCCTTATTACACCAGCTGTCTGCCAGTGAAAGTCTCATCGAAATCGGTCCAGACGTTTCAGAGATTACCAGGTACAAGCAGACAGACAGACAGACAAAATTAGCTTTTTTTATACATATTTGAAATAAAATTCTAAAATAAAGGTAGCCTAAGTTACAATATATTATACCAGCTATCTATCTGCAAAGGAAAATTACATCAAAATATATTCAGCCGTTGCAGAGATTAACCGGAACAAACAGAAAGACCAAAATTTAAAAATATATTATTTTGGTATATTATGTACCGTGTATCTTTATTTATTTATAATATAATATTGTGTACATACCTAAAGTTGTGTCTCTCCGCCACTACCTCCAGCATGAGCGCTCCCATCTGTGTCAACGTGTTAACTCCTGGGTGTCTTTCCAATATCATCTTGGTCTCGAAATTTTTAGGAATAGGTGTCATCTAAGAATTTAGTTTTTATTTTCCCTTAATTGATAAAATCAGTCGCTACTTTGTGAAAATCCATATATCAATCAATCCACATATCATCAATATGACAATAATATTAATATTAAAAATGCGAAAGTTCGTGAGTATGGATGTATGCATGTTTGTGACTCTTTCACATAAAAACTACTGAACTAACTCGGATAAAACCTTACAATAATACAGCTTATACATGAGGGTAATATAGGCTACTTTTACCTGCATTAAAAAGAGAATATGTTTTTACGCAATTATTGTAAGTTGTAATAAATCTGCTCTTTGAAAGTTATCTATGTTATTAAAATATTTGACGGGGATGAAGCGACATGGCTTTAAGGTAGCTCAAAAAATACTTTATTTGTTTTTGGTTGGAATTTCTTGTTATAGCGGGAATAAATATATTTCTATCCATGTAGTACATACACAAAAGAAAGTTGTGTCAGTTATAATCTACATATATAAAAGAAACTTACGTCAGTTATACTATTTATAACTCAAGAACGGCTGAACCGATTTAGCTAAAAATTGGTGAGGAGGTAGCTTAAAACCAGGAGACGGACATAGAATCCTTTTTGTCCTGTTCCGTTCCACTCTCATGAAATTTTTGTGCATGTCTGGTAAGTCTGAGAATCGGTCAACATCTATTTACGGTTACGTGTGTACGGTACGAAGTTCGCCGGGTCAGCTAGTGTAGAATAAATTTCAAATTTCTAGCTATCACGGTACATTAGATACAGCCTGGTCACTGACAGATAGACACACGGGCAACGGAGGGTAGTCTTAGGGTCCCGTTTTCACTTCATGGGTACGGAACCAAAAAATAGAGGGAAAATAAATAAATACCAAAATATAAATTCAGTACTCACCACAGTGATCATTCTAAGTTGCAGCATTTTAAAGTTCCATCTCCTATAATATTTGAAATCTTTCACCATGTTAATACCTTTTGTGGCATGGAAAAAATTTTTTTTGGTTATATATCGGAGTGTGACAACCCTACCAACTATGAAATGATTGTCGGATTGTTCAACTAATGCACTCAATCTAATTAGCAGTTCAGTGAGTCAAATAGATTAGCATCTACACATTATCTGTTGGTATAACTTTGGTACCTTTACGCCTTTTACGCTTTTTGTAGGCAGAGGTGTGCTAGTATATCCACGACTCGTAAGCCCAGTAGATATACTAGAACACCCACGATTGCCCAAGGTACTAGGGCTCATAATGTGATAGGTGACAAGGCTATCGTCACTTCGGGCACATTCCAATCCCGGGCAATGTAATTCTTACTCAAAATAAACTGAAAAACATTTAACAAAAGTTGTTCGACCTGGGAATTGAACCTGGGACCTTACGCGCTAACGGTCTTAACAGGTGACAGCCGTACCGTTACACTACAGAGGTGTTAACCAATATTACGTTTAACGTTAATGCGACCAGCATTAACGTTAAACGTTTTTATACGTTAAATTATCGTGTTTTTATACGTTAAATTATCGTGTTTTCAATTGTAAGGTAACGATTTACGAGATACAGTCTGGTGACAGACAAACTGACAGGCACACAGGCAGACAGAAAGTCAGACGGACAGCGCAGTCTTAGTAATAGGGTACCGTTTTTTAGGGTTCAGTAAAAATATGGTTAAAATATCTTACTGATTATACCTTCTGATACATCATAGGATCCTATATTTTCAACGACAATTGTTCCTCCTTGCTGCTTACCGAAGTTGTAGACATCATACAGTTCGTAGCCATCTGAACCTATTTTTTAATATTATAACATAGTTAATCTGGTTTATGGTCTTTGTGTTTAAACGTAACATTCTGAATTTGAATTGTTAAATTGTTTCAGAAATCACTTATGATTAAAATATTAATATTATATTATTATATTCAAATAGCCGACCAGTTTCCCTTTTTAAACCATTATTAATAACATTATGTAGTTATGAAAAATATAACTATTTAATCAAACCGAGTTACCAGCTGATGACTTTTCCCCCGCGGAAATGGGAGATTTGAAAATTCACAAAAATATAACATTTTTACTCACAATACGAAGTTTGAGAGTATTTTTAATTTTAAGCAATAAACAATTGACTATATAATTTTGTTAGAAACTTATAATTTAGTTTGGGTTATTCAACTAGTGCTTTTGGTCTTGCAACTGCTAGCACGTATTTTTTTACCCACCATTGCTAGTAACAAATATGTCAATCATTGTAATATTTAGAGAGTACAGTTGTCCATTAACTTACATAAGACGCTTTACATCTTAGCTTCAAGTGCTGATCTTTAGCATCTACAGGTAACATATGTTTTTTAAGAGTTATTTCACGCAGCGCAACCAAACGAAGCACACCCAGACGAAGCACACCTAAAATATTCCACTTAGCACACCCATAGGTAAAATTTAAAATAATTTTTTTTTTATTCCACGAAGCACACCTACGAATAATGTCACTCGTACAGCGCAGAAATTAAGAAATAAAAATATCGATAGAAGAAAATATTTATTATTTGAAAGACTAACATAAAGATCTAACATATTTCAGTTTCATTGTAATAATGTGATTGTGTGTTCGAAACACTTTTGAGGAATATACTCGTATTCTATATTATTCATCGTTGGCGCTGGGTGAAATGTAAATAGCTTTAGTTACTAAGCTCTGATAATGCTGTAAAAGCTAAACCGGTCGGCTATTTCAAAAATAATTTTGAATAATAAGTAGGTAACATGTGAAAAGATATATGTGGTTTTTCATTTAAAATATGATTTGTGAGGGAAGTGATAGTTAAAACAAAATGCTGGACGATTATATTCTTAAAAATACCTTTAGGTTTAGCGATTGTAATATCAGCATCAACAGATATGTTCTGAGCTTGAAATAAATCTAAAAGTCGTTGATTTAACTCAAAAGCATCATTCTTTAAATACAATGAATTAGTGGCATCGTTATTAACATAATCAAATGATGTGCCATTATTTATTACCAAATGATTAACGACTTTATCGGTTACATTTGAATCATCAAATTTTATATCATTATTTGTTACAAAATATATGTCATCTGTTACATTAACATCGTTTAATCTTGTATCATTATTAATTACTAAGACATTCGCATATGGATCAGTGACATTGTTATCTATAATTAGCCATTTGTGATTTACATCGAACATCATATTTATCGAAGCCTGTAATTAAAAAAACTGCCATCATTTTGATAGAAAAAAATAACAGTACAGGTTGTTTTAAAATTGTAAAGCGATATTGCATAAATTATTCTTGTATTTGTACGGTAAACTGATTGAGCTTATAACATGCCTTGGTTGAATACTCAATTATTGTCTTTAGTATCGTTTGGTGTCTATAGGTGAATTATTGTATTTCTTTCCATTAGTAATTTCTGCTTTATTCATCATAATCCTAGTGTTAATCTTGATCCATCCTCCCCCTCAAGTCTGAGAAATCACAATCCGTGTTCTTTCTCCTATTTTTAACCCCATTTATATTCCAGCATCTGTACGTATGTAGATATGTAGATCTACTACATTAAGCCAGTGATTCTCAAACGAACCCCTCATTGGTTGGTTTAAAGTATTTATAATTTTTTATGGCATTTGACAGCGAACAAGCAAACTCTAAGCTCTTAAATCTTTATTGCTCTAAGTTACAATTTATGTGTCCCATGTTTTAGAGCATTATATTTCCAGCCTTTTTATTAAAGAAAATTACTTAGCGTTATTATGTATACAATCAATACTTACATAAGTTATAACATTTTCAAATGCCAAACATTTAGGGTCCACAAAAACCCCAATCCGTGTTTTCTGCGATTTCAAACATGCGTTAAGGTTTAATAACTTCCTTTCGTCCAGCTTTTCTATATTTACGTTCGATAAAGCAATTTCGTGTAAAGATGCTTGCTTTGTAAACATAAGATTCCCTAAAGAAAATATAGTGATTTTATGTATGTTATGACAACCGATTATAATATATTTTGTAAGACGGGAAAGTACATAGAAACCATTTTAGATCGTAGCAACCTTCATTTTTATTTCAAATCTGTAGTAAAATATTATTATAGATGATCCAATCTTTATATTCACAACTACTAGTATTGTTACAACATATTCCATGAAAATTTCAAAGATTTTCTCTTTTGAGATCTACCCAAAATGGTAAATGACACTAAAGGTATACAAAACATTTTACTCAGCGCTGTCGTTAAAATTATAAAATCAATAATTTCAATAAGTTCTTGCAGATATTTGACGATATCATATTTTTTAATTGAAAGTCATGCAAAATGGGAAAAAGTACTTTATTTCTCCATAAAAAGAGATATCGTCGTTGTTAGTCTAATACCCCGTAACTAACATTGTCCCGAGTCAAATAATGGGACCTAATGTCGACGGCTAATCGTGGGTGCATATGTTCCTCTGTCTACTCGTTTCGGGGATATAAGCGTGAAGATATTTATTTATTTTATTACCAAGCTGAAAAGTTTCAAATTAAAATAAAACGTTGGTATTAAATGCTTACATTCTTCATCGCATGTTAGCGCACATACAAACTTTATGTCATTTCCCTTGAAAATTTCCATCGATAAGTCAATCGACAACTCAAAGCATTTTAAAGTAGGGATTAAAACCATTAAAGCAGTGATTGAAGCCATCGAAGCCACTACACGCGGCCCCATCACCACGGTCCCGATAAAACTGTTGTACAGTTTTGTTTTGCAAACTTTTATAGTCAAGTGCAGCAGCTTGTGAAACATTAACGGCTGATGGGTTTGTTTAATACTATGGAAACGTTCGGATTGGCTGATTCTTATGAACGCCAAAGTTTATTAGTATGGATGGATGTACTTACATATAGATGTATGTATGGAGTTTGTTTCTCTTTTACCAAAAAACTACTAGACGGGTTAGTATGTAACTATACATCAAGATAGCTTATACATAAGAGAAAGACATAAGGTACTTTTTAAACGATCATATTTATTTAGTATAACTTATTTATACAGTCCCGTTCCTAATATGGAAAATAGGGCCCTATAACTAAGACTCCAATATCTGTCTGTCTTTCTGTCTGTCACCAGGCTGTATCTCATTAACCGTGATGGCTGTTGCCGCTATGATAACTAATACTAAAAACATAATATATACACAACAAAATGTGATTTTTCGCCTTTTTTATAGATTACGTATAAAACCTTTCGTGCGCGAGTTCGATTTGCACTTAGCCAGTTTTTTAAATGCCTGATGCGCTATTGTTTAAAAGCTTTAGTGATTTATCACCTCAAAAGTCTCCCGGTAACGCCTTAAACTTCCATTCTAATAGTCCAGGTTTGAACACCATCATATATTATTGAGGCTTACTAGCTTCTGAGTGCTCTTATGATAAAGGAAAAACATTATGGAAGCCCGGAATTGCGTATACCAATACAGCCTCATCTAGGATTCCCTTCTGGGTTGCAGAGACCAGATGACAGTCACTCGGTACAACTGACGCTATTGTGATTAGTTAGCCGATCTCAATATTATCTGATTTAGAATCTGGATAGGTTTAGGGTGAGAAGTTTATTTTTATTAATTTAACATTTCATTGTACACAAAACTTAAAAAAAATAGTGACAATTCTTATTACTATTTATGTTTATTACTATTTATGTTTATTACAGTTAGTATCAAAATAGTCGTACTTTAATAAACACTTTTATACCTTATTCCTTAAATGTGAAACCCCATTTGGTGCTGAAATGACCACAATTTTTTTTTTCAACACACTATGTGTATGCCAAATCTCATCTCGAGCAGTTCAGCATTTTTAATTGAGCGTTAATAAATATCTAATTTTAGTGAGACTAACGTACAGCATTCGTTTTTATAAGATACTAGCTATTAACTGAATAAAAGTAGCCTTAGTTACTCCTTATTATCCAGCTGTCTGCCAGTTAAAGTCTCGTCGAATTCGGTGTAGCTGATTCAGAGATTTGCGGGTACAAGCAGACCACCGGACCACGACATCCGGAACACGACATTGTCATTATGGCGGTAGGAACAGGTAAGGCGGTGGATCCCTACCCTGGCGAGCACTCTACCACCAGTAAGTCTGTTTGTCTGTCTGCCACATGGCGGTATCTCGTGAAAGCTTACAGCACAAATTATCACTAGTTATGTATTTCTATTACCGCTATAATGACAAATACTAAAAACAGAATATAATCATTATATAAAAGCTCCCATATAAGAAATGTGTTTTTTTACCGGTTTCATGGATACGGAACTCTTCACGTGCGAGTCCGACTCTCACTTTGCTAGGTTTTTTGTATGTGCCTGCGATTTCGTCCATGTTATTTTAAAAAAGTCAAAAATTAAAGTAGTCTAAGTTAGTTCTTATTACCTACCAGTAAGCTAGTAAAAAAGTCGCGTGAAATGGATTCAGCCGTTTAAGAAATTGGCCGGAACAAACAGATAGACAGACAGTCAAATTGATAAAAAATATGATTTGACGTATGTGATGTCTATAGTTATAGTAGTATTTAGTAAATGCATAAACTCCAATTTCTTCGATTTGTATATTATGTATAAATTTGTATTTTATTATAAAACATTTAGTAACTCTGTGTGTCCGTTTAAATTAATACAAACTCACAGACAGACACTTGAATTTATTTGTCTTGATAAGCGATGTATCGCTTTGTAATAATGACATCATAATCGATTGATTTATTATCGTTTTCGTGTCACTGATACTCCTTTGTTTTGATGTGATTGGAAAATTACTCCATTATTTCAAGAGAATATCAAAGAATAAATGACGTCGTTTCTTGTCATTTTCGTCTTTGTTTTCCCGCCAATATTTCTTTTATTATTCATTGTTTTGACATGACATTCGTTGTTTTGTCGGTGTCGGGGTATAATAGATAAATATAATATTCAAGCCCAGGTAGACTAGTGGTACGCGCTTCGGACGTAGTCCAGGTTTGAACCTCGCCAAGTACTAATAAGTTTTCTAACTCAAGTAAATTTTCTGAGTTTTTAAATCAGAAACACACTCTTTTTTTTACACATAAATGACAATTGATAATTATCTTTCAAATTGACGACCCCTGGTGATGCTGTAAACGCGAATTCGGCTATTTAGAAGATAATTTTCAATTATAAGTTATGTGTGAAAAAGAACATTTGTTTCTCATTTAAAATATGAATATGTGGAAGTTTCACCAAGCGCCAACGATGAATAATTTACACAGATAAATAAAATTGGAGTGTCTGTATGTAATATTAAAAAAAACCTTGTAAACATACATATGCATTTAGTAAAAAGTGGTTATTAAAATATTACATACAGACAATTTTTTTATTTTAATGTTATAGTATCCGAACGCAGGCAAAGTCGCAGTCAACAAGTGTCTCGTGTAAATTAACATAGTGTAATGAAATTCGCAACTTCTATCCTGTCTTACCATGCGAAGCCTTTGCATGCTAATTAAATAACTGACAAGCCTTTGATAGAGCCTAGGCTCAACGTACCGGCCTAGTAATCTAACTTAATCTCGCACAGACACAGGCAGCCCGAGCTCCTGACACAAGTAGGTATATCTGTGAACAGTAGTAGAACTACTGGGTTTAAGTACTTTACTCCTGTAATGTGTTAGATAATGTTTGCCGTTTTATATTAATTATTTTATGGATTTCTAAAGTAAAAGTATCTTAAACCACACCTTATTAAATCAGCTGTCTGCCAGTGAAAATCCCGACAAAATCGGTCCAGCCGTTTCAGAGTTTAGCAGGTACTTACAAACAAAGAGACAAAAATTCTAAAAGAATCCTTTTTAGGTATATGTATCTCGTTAACATACGTTTAGCAAAAGGTGGTTATTTTAATATTACATACAGACACTGCAATTTCATTTATCTGTGTAAATTTCTAAATTTTATATATTTCTAAAATACAGGTATTCTAAGTTACTCCTCATTGTTCACGAGACACAGACAGACAGACGTACAGCAGAGTCTCAGTAATAGGGTTCCTTTTTTAACTTTCGGTTACAGAACCCTAAAAAAGCCAGAATTTGAATAATATTTGTATGAAAGCTATAAACCAAATAGTAGTAGCCCAGTGCGGCCGCCCGCCCCGGGTGAGTGAGCATCGGAACTATGGACGAAATGTTTCGGAATAGTTTCCAAAATGCCGAATCATCAAATCGCTTTTCGCGACACCGGCCTATTGGGACGACGAATTTTGGATATCATGGATAATTTATTTATTAAATTTATTTAAAAAATTATGCACACAAAAAAATTATAAAGGTGGAATTAGTGCTACATGTCAACCTTATTAGAAATATACGCGAAGGGGTGCACAGATTGATTAAATAAGTATATTTTATGTAAATAAAAAATATATAAACATGTACCTATAAATATTAAATAAATATATTTCGTATGCGCATCGTAATCGTATATCGTAATCGCATATCGTAATCGTATACGTAGCGTATACGTAAGCAGCTGTTTGTGAGAAAGTAAATATTGTGTATATATATCTATCATCTATGTACAACAGTGAATAGCTGTCGCGTATAATGACTAAGTTATATGTGCTCGCCTCTTACGAGCTGTCTAGTAGAGAGGCAGATGATCTTTTTTATATAGGGGACATGTCAGTGAATGTCGCGCAAAATCGATCTGAGCGTTTCAGAGATTAGCGGGTACAAACAGATAAACACACAGACAGACAAAAATTCTAAAAAATATTGTTTTTTGTTACCTTGTAAATATATATATGCACTTAAAAAGCGGTTATTTTAATATTACATAGAGACATTTCAATTTTATTTATTTGTATATAGATATATTATTTAAGTTTTAATATTGGACAAAACAATATTTTGCATATTCCCGCCGACAAATTTTTATTAGGTAAATGATTTTCGGGTATAAAAATTGATCTAGATAGGTCTGGTTCATATGAAATTGCGAATAACGACATCTATACAACCCTGTCGGTAGTAAAATAATAGAGACTCCGATTTCGTAGACTTGCTGGTAATTTTTTCAAGTAAGTGATTTGCAGTTAGTTGGTAATTTTTTCAAGTAAGTGACTTGCCGTTAGTTGCTAATTTTTTCAAGTAAGTGACTTGCCGTTAGTAGGTAATTTTTTCAAGTTAGTAATTCTAAAATCGACCACCGGATCGTAACGTGCCCATCGGCTGGTCACCCTACTCTCCACTGTTATTTATGTGCTAGTATACAGTTTGGATTCCGCATCTAATTGAATGTATCCAACTACGTTTTGTGCTCTTTGACATTTGAAGCAGCATTTTGAGCAGAAGTGATTCAATGATTGAAGTATATTTTTGGTAATTTTACATTGTGTATGGTCGGCCAATTGGAGCATATGTACTTCTGTTCACTCTTTCGGGAGTATGGGCCGTATTTTTGTTACATTATTATAAACAATTTAATGATGCGTTACCTACATACGACCTCCTATATGGATAAACTCATCTCATAAAACATTGCACATATATAAAAACAAATAAAATTGGCGTGTCTGTATGTAATATTAAAATAAACGTCTTTTACGAAAAGCATATGAATCTTTACAAAGTAGAATTACTTTCGCATTTATATTATTAGTAGAGAAGGGATATAATATAATTAATCCGTACTAATATTATAAATGCGAAAGTAACTCTGTCTTCTGTCTTTATGTTACGCTTTCACGCCTAAACCACTGACCAGATTTCGATGAACTTTGGTACAGGGATAGAGTAGACTTTGAGACTTTGACTTTGACATAGGCTACTTTTTAACCGACTATATTAAAAAGGGGGTATATTTTTACGCAATAAGTATTATAAGTCGCAAAAATGTCTGCCCTTTGAAAGTTTTCTGTGTTATTAAAATAACTTACGCGGGCGAAGTCGCGGGCGGAAAGCTGGTATATAATATATTATAGTAAGCATTACTTACTTATCAAGAGTTTTTCATATGATCTGTCCTAAGGTCGGCGAAGCATCATTACATTTGGTCTTGGTAATCTTTCGTACAATCAGAAAATCCGTCTATTATTATTTGCCTTTCCGCTGCACAAAAAAGCGTAAAATCTTTTTAAACTAATACTGATGAATGGCGAGATGTGAGTCCTGAAGGCTATGAAATTTAATGAAGAGTGGAAATAGGTCAGCAGTCAGCAAAGATATTCTCGGGCCTATTGTCCCGTGAAGTTATTTGCTTTTTTAATTGCTGCCGAGCGGCCTCCCGGGATATAGTTGATCGTGATAGGCTAAGATCCGTTAAAGAAATAGCCTTCAGTGATCTGCTTTTTAGATTAAATGTTTATTTAGCAGAATATAAATTATCGAATAATATCACCTAGATGATAGTGAAAGTTTCATCAAAATTTCTTTAGTTCTTTTGGACTTTGGTGGGAGTAAATAACAATTTTTATTTTTTTATGCTATTAATATTAGTTATTTGTAACAAGTATTATATATAATTGTATATTTTTATTTTTAGGCTTTCACGATGAAACCAAGATGCCTATGTTTTTGTCTATGTATTTGAGGCTAAGAATATTAACATAATTCAAAAGTATACAAGCGATTTTTTATAATAATTTTATTTAACTGCAAGCAAAAACACAGAAATGTTTTTAGGGTTCTGTAGCCAAAGAGTAAAAACAAAACTCAAAGACTATGCTGTCTGCTGTTATAAACAGGGACAGAAAGTTGAAATTTTCACAGATGATCCCGCTATGCTAAAACACTGTAAAATATATATGGTAATTTCCATATGTTTTTTGTATATTGTATATTATCTATCCTTTGCGCTTGGTGAAACTTCATTTTATGTGATTAAATTTTTTAAAAAACACTTGCACTGTTTCACTTATTTAATTATTTA
>DVZL01001739.1:0-16853 GCA_018236625.1 Lasaia peninsularis
TCGATTCCCAACGGGGACAGGCATTTGTGTGATGAACATAGATGTTTGTATTTCCGGGTCTGAGTGTTTATTAAGTTTATCCTGGTATCTATATAAGTATTTCTATGTATTAGTATCGTTGTCTAACACCCATAACACGAGCATAATTAAATTTTTGCTACTTTGGGGTTAGATCAATTTGTGTAATTTGTCCTGATAAATTTTTTTTTAATTTTTTTACGTAATAAGTCGTAATATTTTTTCTATTCAATAGTTTTATTTAATAATATAGATACGCTATTAAAATAATTAACGCGAACGAAGCCACGGGCGGAAAGCTAGTGTAGTTTAAGTCCATGTAGTATTAATTGGTTGAATTAGGGTAATGATCATAAGATATGATTGGTATTTTTATCAAGTTGTTATCAAAAAAGAAAATATTTTTCATTGTAAATAGTAAAGATTACAAAAGTCTGTTTTAAATATTTACCAGTTGTGTTGTTATTATTCATGATTTGGTTATGAATAAAAACTTGCTAATGAACTGTAATATTTCTTAATAAAACTTGATACAATAACATATAAGTATATTTTATCACCGAAAGATTATTTTTCGAATAAATTATCAAGTGAGTACTCTCCTTAAGATATTAACCCATCTGAAGTGCAAAGATGTCTGCGTAAACTCGAACGAGTTTTATTTGAAGATGTCTAAACGGGCTTATTGGTTTAAAAGGCCGGGTAAAGTGAGATCACTCCAGGGTTATAGCATTTGTAGAGATTTAACTAACAAACGGTTTGATTCTGATACAACACAGTGCTTTATTTACCAAATTGGCCTTCAAATAGAAATAATGTGTTAATAATATACATTATAAGAGTAATGGTAAACAATTATGTATAAGTGCAAATCATCTAAAATCCAATCAGTTTGACAAACTATTTGATTTTTAAAGGAACAAAAAGACAAATAGACGTAATAAACTCGTAGTTAAATACACGTTACATTAGACACCTAAAATGGTAAGGGTGCATCTCCAATCTAGAACTAAAATGTTATATTTCCTACCGCTTATCAAATCTGGAATATGACATTGGCGAGCACTAATATGATAAGAATAACGAAGTATGGTTGGTTGAACTTCATTACATATCGATATTTGTTAATGATATTTGATAATACATAATATAAACACGTACCAAATACTCATCAGAAATAGAAAAACACTATTCACTGACTAAAACACACACATATCCAAAACAGTTGGAAGTATGAGTCTTAATACACTATTTGTATTAAACTGTATACACACACACACACATCACACACCAATCCCATCACCGTTTAAGCATTCATCACCACAATACGAGCAAAACTCCGCAACATGGTGCTGTCCTCAAGCACTTGAGTTCCACATAGCGTTAGGTGCAATACGCAGTACGGAATGGACTATGCAGTAAATGCACTAGTGGCCTAGTGAAGCCGCGCGCAGCTGACCTCGGACGATGGTGAAAGTGAATCAATACGCCTCTTCTTAGCTGTCACCACCCACCACTTCACAGGGATATTGGAGATAGGTGAGATATAAGCTAACTGGTGGTTGGAGACAAATACAATGATGTGCCAGGGAATTATAAATGGTTCGGAATTCCGATCCGGTAGTCCAGCTTTAACCCCGCCATGTACCAATGAGTTTTTCTAACGTAAGTATGTCTTCTGAATGCTCTCGGTGAAGGAAAACATCGTGAGGAAACCCGATATAGCGACGGACTTGTCACCTGTCACGTCATGGGACCTAATATTGTCGATTAATCGTGGGTCCAAAAATATGTACCTTTACCAACCGTGAGATAAATTTATTATTAGGTACAGTTCTTATTACTAGGAGAGGTCCCATAACGGGACCGATGTTAAATCAATTGCTATATTGGGCCCAAAATCAGTCTCAGACAACGTTGTTGTTCAGATAAACTGAAAAAAAAAACACAACCAGTTGCCATACCAAGTAATTGAAACCAGGTCCTCGTGCGTAAGTCGGACACTGATACACTGGACAACAGAGATGATAAGTTCTTGAAATTTTGTATTTAGAGGGTTTGGGGGGCGGTAGATTGATCTAGATTTTATTTTCAGAATTGAATTCTAAGATTATTTTTTTTTTGATAACAGTATTATACTATCTAAAACGGCCTAATCGTGTCTTCGTGTTAATCTTGTTACCATTGAATAAAAACCTCCTTCAGTATCATTAGAATACGAAGCTAAATGGGCGCCTCAAGACGCAGGAAACTCTGGTGCAAATCTCGGTCCGATTATTTCCTTTACCTCTTTTTATATTATTCATAATATTAATTCATCAGCAAGAATTTGCATAGTTATAAGTGAATATTTTTCCAAAAAACATGATGTACTAAAAAACTCTGACAAAGCTCGGTCACCCAGGTGCTATTTATAGAAATTAATTATCTCTCCTTGTTTTACTCAACAGAAAGTGATTCTCAATTTGTTGTTAAACGCTTCTTTAAACACTGATCCCCAATTAAAGACCGTGAGATAATCCCGTTGTTCGTACAACCAATTCTTAATTAACAAGAATAAAATTCTTAGAGAAATAGCTTCGAAATTACTGTACCGTGAAACACGATTGTGAGGGGCGAGAACTGGTTCCGTATCCTGTGTTAAATCTGCAGTTCTTGACAATAGAAATATTGATCTTCGGATACATTCATAATCCCATAACGCTTTTGGATCGTGCTTTATAATAGTTTTGTGAACCGGTCCTAAACATTTAAGCGCTTTGTTGAGGTTATTTATATTAAATATATAAACATCGTCACGCCTATATTTCCGAAAGGGGAGGCCGAGGTAGATACAAAAGTACCAACGATTAAACGACGATATTAGGTCCCATGATGTGAGAGATGGCAAGTCCGTCACCATATCGGGCACTAATTACCCACATATTGTTACAACTATTTTATAATGTACTAGGCATCCGCCTCAGCTTCGCACGGGTATACTATACATGCTATATACATAAAAACCTTCCTCTTGAATCACTCTATTTATTTAAGAAAACCGCATCAAAATCCGTTGCGGATCTTTAAAGATTTATAGTAAAATAAGTAGTAGTAAGCATACATATGGAAAAGGGATAGAGAAAGCGACTTTGTCTTATATTATATAGTGATACTACGAGTATCTTACAACTATTAATTTTTTTTTTGTTTATCAAAATATTTGCAATATGTTGGTATAATTAAATAAGATTTTGTAACAAATTTTAACAAACATATTCCACAAACAAATCATTTCCGTTTCATCTTATTTCGTCATAAAAGCACTCAAAAAATGTATTTGACTTGGGCTAAGTCCGAAGTTAAAATATAATTGTATCGGAATAATTTATTTTAGTTTTACCATTAATACTAAAAAGTTTAGAAGTGATTGACTTTTATAAGATGACTATAAAGTGGCAGATAATTTTTTTTCGCAGATAAATCACATAAACTTACTTCTAATATTATTTATTTGGATTTATTTATAAAAATAAGTAATCATTTTTATTATCATATCATAACATTACTTTATTTTGTTGTTTTATTTCTTATTCCTGTCTCTCTTGGTTATCTGAATGATATTACTTTGAAAAATGATATTTCTGTATGTTTTTCTATTCATGTGGTGCAATAAAGATTAATCAAAAAATTCATAAAGTAATACTTATATAACATCTAAGAAATCTCATAGGATATATTTTTAATAATTCCCAAAATATGATTAATCATAATGACGAGATCTTATTAAGTTTACGTTAAAATAGATGTAAAAAAGGCAACATAATACCTGTTATTTTTATCTCAGGTATTTCTAAAGCGCAAAAGAAATTGTTGTTTGTGAATCCCAAACCCGTAATGTTATTCGAAGTTGCGAAAGTCAATACAAAGAGCTATTTTGAAACTATTTGACGGAGGTAGCAGCTTCAGTACAAATAGTTATATCAATGTATGCAGTGGTCCGAATCGCTTCGTCCAGATCGAATTTGTCTGCAAAGTTTTGAATGCCTGGAACACAGGGTTGTTTAAAATGATGGTATGCATGTGGAAGTTGTCAGTGCTCGTAAAAGGTGTTTCATAGACCCTTTTATAATTAACTATTTGCTGTCCGTTGTTTTTAACTTTGCCGTACAAAATGTTACTTTTTGACTCAGTTAAATATATTTTTAGGTTTCCGTACCTAAAGGGTAAAAACGGAATCCTATTACTAAGACTCAGCTGTCCTTCTGTTAGTCTGTCTATCTATTTGTCTGTATGTCACCAAATCATATGAACCGTGAAAACCAGACTCTTGAAATTTTCATAGATCACAGATGATGTATTTCTGTTGCCACTATAAAAGATACTAAGAAAAAAAGTACCTTTACGCCTATTATCCCCGAAGGGATATGCCCTCTGCATATGTGCTAGTATATCCACGACTCGCAAGTCCAGTAGATATACTAGAACACACCCACGATTAGCCAAGGTACTAGGGCCCTGATGTAATAGGTGGCAATCCTTTCGCCACTCCGGGCACATTCTTATCCCGGGCAATGTAATATTTACTCAGAAAAATCTAAAAAACATTTAAACCCGCCCGACCTGGGAATTGAACCCGAGACCCTACGTGGCAAACGGTCTTAACAGACGACACCTGTACCGTTACACCACATATGTATACACCATATGTATGTATATATTTATAAATTAGATTTGTATTATACATATATTCCACCAAATGTATTTCTTTCTTTTTCACTGGTCTTTAGATAGAGATCTCTCTTGCTGTAAATAAGCTCGGCCATTGTACTGTAACATCTAGATGTACACATAATTTGAATAAATAAACACATGTACTTTCCCACACATTACTTATTTCTAAGTTAACTTTATCTTATCTTATCTTATTTAAGTTTTAGTCCAGATGATAGTATAAAAATCGAAAACAGTAGGCTATTTTAAACAACAACAATGAAAAATATAGAATTGATGTACAATGTACATATGTTATTATGTTATGTGTGTCATAAAAGTATTAATTATTACTATTAAAATATCTCTGAACGTCTCTTTTCTTCACACAAATCCTTTACCCTATTAGGGATTAGACCTTAGGAAAAACATTTATTAATTAAAACTTTAAGAGTTTATTTCGAAAGTGAATGTTAAAAATCTGTCGACGATGAATTCTTTTTTTTTTAATATCGAAATACATATAAAACTTACCACAAGTCGATTGGTGACTTTGGCCGCTACCATCCCGAAGGCAAGAATATACAACGACGGATGGTTCTCGTATACAAGGGACTCACTCTTCTGGAAGATGATGAAAGCTGGCACCACTACTAGGGAGAAGGGGATCACCGGGGACAGTATACTGGTACCCTGCGACAAACTCACGCTGTAGCTTGCTCAAACATGTAATAAAACAATTAAGGCGCAGTTCACACAAAAATATAATTGTTATTTTTCAAACACCCGCAAAAAACAGTACTTCTAACTCTAGTCGTAGACTGTACTCTAGTTCTCCTGATGATGCCTCGGTTACGAAGCAAAACGAACGTTGAGAGTATGGTTCGCTTCGCAACCGAAGCATCTTCAGAAGAACTAGAATGCATTAAACGATTCCTAGTGAACTGTAGAACTAATAAGTTATGTGTCTTGCTTGATCTGTAACTCCACTATATTACTGTTTTAAGCGGCAGTTTGCAAAATAATAAATTTATTTTTGTTTAAATATGGATTTCCACACAGTAACGCCTATTCTATCTACAACATTTTTAGAAGCAATGCAAGTTTAACAAAAATAAAAATTAATTCCACCCATACGCCTGGCTAGAAAAAGGAATACGATGTTTATAGAAAAAGCAACTGCAGAGACATTTTCTGTAATTTTTACATTAAATAGTTGCACCTTAACATGGCTGATAAACGGTATAATCTAGTTTCTAAAATCACTTAGCTTTCGAATTTTATTTCTATAATTAAGCAGTAAAAGTAGTTTTTGTAATTCCTAATCAAGTTTATACTAAAAAACATTCAGTTCTTGTATACAAATGTATAATAAATTTGTATATAATTCATGTTTCGAATTTATGTATTTAGATAACCTTTTTCTTTTAAATTTAATATAGACAAGGATACTTTTCCTTACAAAAAAAAAATCATTTGCATTAAATAAGACGCTAGATGGCGCTAAATGTTATTGTCATTCTAGCCTGACGTTTGAGCGAAGAATACTTAGGGCATGAGTGACAATATTGAATACATAAATCTCGTTTTGAACCGAACTTTAAATTGATAAGGAAGAGGTTTATTTAAAAAGAAATATCGTCACGCCCATATCCCCCATAGGGCAGAGAGAGGAACATATTATACGATTAGCCGACGATGTTAGGTACCAAGATGTTACAGGTGACAAGTCCTATAGAGAAAACTAATCTCAGATAACGTTGCACTACCCGAGATTCGAACTTGTGACTCAAAGTTAGCCACCGACTCCACTCGACACAAGGGCGAATAAATTTAAATTATTTCATTTAATAAATTTTAAGTTTATTAAACCCATCTTATACAACAAACACGAGATTAAATGTATTCAAAACTGTCTAAAAGTAACATTCACCTTGATAAATATATTCGATAAAAATTTCTTGCAGTGTTAAATAAAACAATTTTAATAAGACATGAATATTTGCGAAAAAAACATCAAATTAATAGTGGTAAAAATGATCACAATAGCACGTTAAACATATTTTAGTTTTACATAAAATGATAATACATGGATTTTCATAAAAACAAAAAATCAGAACCAGTTTTAAACTTATTCTTGTTACGACAAAAACATGTCATTAATGGATTCACATAAATATAAAAAATGGAATAAAGTTTAATCTTTTTCATAAATATTTATTGCAATATGTTTTTTTCTTGTATTGGTATAATGATCCACCATTAATTTCAATGTTTAGAATAAATGTATGCTTCATTACTTCTAAAATATGTCGCAAAAACTAGATTTTTTTGAGGGTAGACAATAGTAGACAACAAAAAAGAGCACAAAATAATTTGTTGCAAAGCCATAGACACATGCAAGCTTTGAAGAGGCGAAGTAATAATATATGAAATAAATGAACATAAAAATAAATCATTTAAGGCGGGTTTATGCGTACATTTACATGGAGTATAATAATAACCTAATTATTTAAAAAACATATCCAAGAAGTAATGAAACAATGTGCGATAGAGCGTAATCTCAAGCAAATAAAACAAGACATGCGGTCAGTAGAAATGAAAACGAACGGATTAATACAAGAAGGTCAAACTACGTCACTATCGTGAACATCTAAGGACAAACAGAAGCTAAGATTGAAGTATGACGTATGCACAACGTTCGACAGTTTAGAATCATGCTTGTAAGTCTCCGA
Organism: Lasaia peninsularis; assembly: GCA_018236625.1. Taxonomy (NCBI): domain Eukaryota; kingdom Metazoa; phylum Arthropoda; class Insecta; order Lepidoptera; family Riodinidae; genus Lasaia; species Lasaia peninsularis. The sequence goes on from DVZL01001739.1 coordinate 7,446, forward strand.
GTACGCGTGTGATGTGACGTCATTAGCACGTGTCAACGGCACAATGCTTAAAACAACAAATCTTACTGCGACCGTGGAGCCATTTTTTCCCACTCCACCCTTCATTATCACTTTAACGTATCCGAAGACGAGGGTGAACGTCATGACGACCACGGCGTAATTGGACATCAGGTTCAGACTGATGTTGATTGTGGGGAGCTGTAACATGCGGTGACCGCGGAACCGAGTCATGCGTATGTTCGTGTATTCGCTGGGCCGTGTGTACGCGGCCTTATATGATGAACATGCGTTTCATTTATCTAATATGTGCTGTCTTCACTCATTGTTTATCTATGGTATTATCACCGACCTTATAAAATTTTAAGTGCTTGAATTCGAGCATAACTTTTATAAGGTTGAATAATTTTGACTACTTGTAGCTAATAATTTGAGTATTTTTAATACTTAGAAGCGTATCTAATTAATACTGTTTTTAAATAAAAATAATTTGCCAATATGGTATATGTAAAAAATGTGTAGGTATATATTAAGTATGCGTATTGGAATGTAGTTACTTGTATACTTAATAAAATACGAATACATATTATATTCTATTTGTTAAAGCGGTTTTCAATCAAGCATCGCAGATAATAAAAATCCTATATCTTGAGTCAAAATTTGATTTAATCATCAATAATTTAATTAAATAAAAAAAAAACCTTTCAAGATTAATCTAAAATAGGTTCAACTTATGATAAATTTGCATATTTTTGTTCCATTGAAGCTTATGGTAGCGGGATTACGATTATGCAGGGATAATTTGGCGCAATTAATGTAAATATTAACCGCCCTACGTCTTGTTTTTTACAAGATTTGTAGAGCATTTTGAAACTACCCTCATATGTTTTTTAATATCGTTTAAGCTCGTCAAGCCAAAGTCAATGCATGTATGGCAATATGTTTATTTTTATTATTATAGTTTATTAAAACTCCCTTAACCATTTTGTCCAACACCGAGCCTTGCCCTATTATATGTACAAAGCAATAATATCTTCTCCGTTTCTTACGGCCACAGTGGATCCATTCTTGCCGCAGCCCCTAACACGGAAAGTTGCTGCGAAGTTGATCAAATTATAAACGTATCCACCGAAACAGAATGTGGTAAGCACTTGGTTCCATTTGACATCAAAGTCCGACACCTGAGGGCCGATTCCATAGAGATAAAACAAGATACCATAAATTATAGAGCACTATATTTAAATACAACTTATATTGCAAACAGAGGGAATCCTTTAAGAAGTATATTGTAATATTTTTTACTAATTTAAACATGTAATTTTATGTATTTCCGGGTCTGGGTGTTTATTAAATTTATTCTGGTATTTATTTAAGTTTTTCTATGTATTATTAAACCTATATCACAAGCACATCATTTTTATAATTTGCTTACTTTGGGGTTAGATCAATATGTGTCATTTGACCAGAGATATGTATTTATGTAATTGCAAACGTCCATAAGCTTGAATAAACGTGGAAGTACCTATCATGAATATTACTTGTTGGGTTCGGCAACGCTAATGTTAGAAAAATTATTGAAAATTGCTCCAAAAATTTCAGCTCTTTTGTAAGCCTCATGATGATGGGTTGCAAATCATTCACATCGACAAAGCTTTTGCCAAATAACGACACAACATTGTCCCAAGTTGATGAATCACAACATAAAGAACCTAAAGATAAATTGATGCTTCCCGTAGACACATTTCGAATATTCGTTATTAAAGTTAATAAAGTTTTCGTTGGAAAAAGTTGAACTCTTAAACCGAAGAAACTTTTATATGCAGACTATCATTTCGCCTTTCAACTGTGTATTTCAAAAAAGCATATCTTGAATCAGTATGTTAAAGAAATACTTATAAAATATCTAAATACTAAACCTTGGTATTCATATTTCAAAAACTAAATATAATAAAATGCTAGAAGTTTTTTTGTGATAAATATACAATATATAAGAAAAAAACAATAAATTAAAAACCAGTACCAAATATTTAGTAAAAAAAATATTGCAATTACTAATTATACTGTTATTAAACAGCAAAATTGAGAACAATTTATTTTTTAATTATAAGTTCCCGTGTTAATAATTATACAAATAAATTATTTCAGCGAATTCTTGTAATTTAAACAAGAAATATAATAATACATAAGCTAGAAAAGATTATTAAATGATCTATTTACAAAAAAAAGAAACTGCACTGAGAATAATTATTACAATTAATATTCAAGATTAAAAATAGAAAGCTATTTTCAGGTAATAAATAAATAAAATTATATTTTAAGATACGACTGCACTGAAACAATTTTTTAACTAATTCAAAATTAAAAATAGACAAAAACAATAAAATGAGTGAAGAACCACATGAAAGACATAAAAAAATACCACGACAATGATATAATATTCCTATTGTAAGACATAATAATAAACAAACTTAAGGAACAATATCTAATCGACTGTAATTTGATACAGGTACAAATAAATCGGTCATGCTATTAAAAAAACCCACATGATAAGTAACGATGGTATAAGAATACATAAGCATTAATTTATAAAGAAATCCTTACAAAGTTGTAGTTATTTATGTATGAGGCATATTAAAGGCAGCGTAATAAGTGTAACGAGTGTATATAAATACTACTCTATACATGACCATATTAATACTATAAAGTACTAAGATAGAAAAATAAGCCCAACGTTTAACTGCAAGTACATGTGGCCTGGTGGTCAGTTAAATAATAATGCTTTTAAACCTTTTTAAAAACTTCATGAATATTTTGAACTGCGTTTTTTTTAAATTGATAATATAATTGATAATACAGCTAATTAAGATCATGCTTAACTAAAGTGACATGCGCATGCTTGTGATTTGAGTATTTGGACTACTATTGATAGTTAAGTAATAAGAATTTCAGAGGCTAGGGGGACATTTAACATTATTATTTCTAACTACCAGGCCATTTCAGGATAATTATTCTGCTCACAGCAACGGTAGAGCCATTCTTGCCAACACCGCCGGCCGCAATAGCAGTGCTTAAAGCAGTGAGAGTTATCACTGCACCGGCTATAGCAGCCCCTGCCAGTGAATACCGCATCTCCAACGTACCAACCTACGGGCCAATGTTTCAGTACCCTCAAAATATCTACACAAATAAATAAAATTGGAGGGTCTGTGATATTAAAACAACCGCTTTTAACTATCCATATACGGTACGTATACCAAAGTAACATTTTATTACAATTTTTGTGTATTATTTGTCTGTAGTTGCTAATCTATGGAATGGCTAGACCAATTTTTGGAAGGAATTTCACGTGCAGATAGCAGATGTAATAAGGAGTAACTTAGGCTACCAAGGAACACAAATAGACAAAAATTAAAAAAAAATTTTTTGAGAATGTGTACCGTGTTTACATATCATGCATTTACTAAAAAGAGGTTATTTAAATATTACAAACAGACACTTAAATTTTATTTATTTGTATGGATTATTAACTAGCTATTGAGTAAAAACTATTTTATCATCTAATTAAAATGAAATCTGAAAATGTTTTCTAGTTATTTTGTCAATTAATCTGTATAGGTGTAAGAAATGTTTTAATGTTTTGATCATTTTCTCTGATACCTCAATAAGGGTCTGCACTAAACGGGTTAAAATGAAACCCGATAACTAAGACACGGCTAACAGTCTGTCTGTCTGTATATCACCATGCTGTATCTCTTGAATTGTGACAGTTATTATAGCGACAAAAACTAAGAATAAAATAGATGTTTGAATGGGGCTCCCATACAACAGACGTGATGTTTTTGCCTATTTTACAGACAATGTGCGCGAGTCCAACTCGCACTTGGCCCGATTTTTATGTCATCCTATTAAAAAATCACTACTCTATATTATTTTTATTTATATCAAAGATTCAGTTTCAGATTTAAGCCCCAAAATTTAATATGCATAACATTTAATTTTAAGGCACTGCAATGTTTCTTATTTTATTTTTTTAAGTTACAAAATTGAATAGACGATATTTTATTTCACACAGGAGGTCTAACAAGAGGTTCTTGAGAGTCGTCTATATAATTTGCCACCAGATTGGAGAGGCCAATCACTGAGAAGATCCAGAGCCTAAGTAGAGGCAGATTCATTTCAGTTATTTAGACGATGAGTAATAGGAACTTGAACTTGATAAAGCCAAATCCAAAATTACAAAAATCATAAAAACTCTGCCAACTTATCGTCGAACTCGTTGACCTTTCTTGAGTTTATTGCGGTGTAATTAACGCGACTTTGTTTAATATATTAACTTATTAACCTTACCAATATAAAGTTAACTTAGTACTTAATAATAGAGAAAAGAATTAACATATATTTTTTAAAGTCAATTAATATTGCAGCAGTACTAGGTTAACTATTAACTTAGTACTGCAGCAATATTAATTGTCCTTCCAGATCAAGATCCCCTTTGGATCTTGAAGTCAATGACTTAAATTATACTATTACTTATAAATCGTCACCTTCGTCCTAAGCTATCTCCGTTTCTATGCCAGATGATATCGAGGTCGGCTACCTAACCCAGGGGATTACACAAAAGCGCCAGTTTTTAAACAGAGCGACTGCCATCTGACTTCTACAACCCAGAAGGGAAACAGGGCCTAATCTCGAATAAAATTATCGGGAAATAGGTCGAATATACATGAATCCGAGTTTCGGGAACACATATAAGTTAGAAAAACTCGTTGACATATGACCGAACTTGGACTGGTGGAATGAAAGTCCGAAGCCTCAACCACAACACCACCGAGATTCTCTTATTTACAAATCATATGGCCCTTAAATCCTTAGGCAACTAAATATTGCGCATAAAGTCTGTATTATCAATGCAAGATTTTAATAAAATGTATTATTAATAATAAGCTGAAAATAGGAACATTATTAAATATATAATATTAATCAAGAAATCTTTGTAAAAAGTAGTTTGGAACCATTAAAATATTATCGTATTTGCAGGGTTTTTTTACATCAACATGCGAAATGTAAGGGTGCTACTACACTGCTGTTTCAAAATGTTCACAAAACAATTCTAACTTAATACATTTACTAACAAATGTTACAAAATTGTTTAGGAATTGTTAAATGTTTAAGTGTTCCTACATCGATAGAAAATGTTTACAAACATTTATAACATAAATTGGAATGCCGCCGGGACCCGCATTTTCCGCATACCCTTCTGTGATCATAATATATTTAAAAACAAATGTTTTATTTTGTTACAATTTATTAACTAGTTTGGAAATGTTTACAAACATAAAAATATGTTTACAAACATGAAAATATTTTTAAACATTGTTATCGTATGTTTCTTAACATATGTTTACTAACGTTTGTAAACATTATTAAACGGCAGTGTGGCCACACCCTCACTTTGTAAATGGTTGTTAATAGTTTTTCTTTAGTTACATTCAGATACACTTCATGTGGGCATTTTTAAATAACTTTATTCCCTTGCTTTCGTGTCGTGGTTCTGTATACGTATACAGTTATCATAAATAGTAAATTTATAATATTATATTAGTTTGTGGCGCATTGCGACGATATATTAAAAGTATATCGTTAGATTAACCTTTGCCATGAAGCTAGTCGTATTATCTGGAAATTACACTCCTAACAATGACCTGTCTCGAATATGTAGTATTGCGAATTCTTTCTAAACTGGACAACTTTGTAACGAACCGGTCTTGTGAGAGTGAGATAGCCGTACCCATGAGATGGTTAATATTGTGGACAGTTTGTTGTTAGGAATGTAATCACCAGGTAGTCTTCAGCTTCATGACCTTTACACATTTATAGTTGCGTTAAATGACTGATATCCTTTTTGGATAACGCTATTTCTATACAAAAATTACTCTATGGTCGAACGTAGTCTGTGTCCGACTTCGACGCACGACGTCCCGGATTCAGTTCCCAGTAGGGGCAACTTGTTCTATGAGTTTTTCAATTGATCTGAGAAACTTACGATATACATGTATATTATATTGCATAAAGAACATTCCGGAACGAGAAAATTGTACAAGTATCAATAATAACATTTTAATTTTTAGAAAGGATCTACATTTACATAATTTTTTTTAGAGAAAATTCTAGAATGTATCTATTGCTACGATAGTAACACACATACACACCTCGCGTTGCGGTGGCTGAAGCCCAATCTAACGACTTCATTATTCGCTTCCTTGGTTTTTTAAGTAACTCAATTAAAATATACATCTGAACTGCGCCACTTTAAGAACTTTCTAATTAAATTTAAAACTCTAGACCAATTATTTCGAGCAGCATTTATTTCATGAAAGCGCGCCTAAAATACTTTTTGCTTATGAAATTTTTTAATATGGCAACATTAAAATTTAGATTTTTCGTTTCGAAAGATTTAATTGACAACATTACCTGAGTCGCCCAAAAACTAGGGCCCAGTGTGGCCGACACTAAGTGTATGCCAATAATTGCGTATTGGGCCTCGGTGACGTCAATGCGGCCCATTTTTAGAGTCCCTGTGACGTACGCTTGCCAATGTGCACAGTAGAATAACGCCATAGCGCAGAAACACTGGAATAAAAAAATACACTGTTAGAAATTATTTTTAAAAAAATATCGTCACACCTATGTCCCCGAAGGCGTGGGCAGAGGTACTTTTGCATCCAAGATTATTCAACGCTATTAGGTTCCATAATGTGACAGGTGGGAAATCCGAAGTCATTTCGGAAGAAAACCCAATCTCAACGTTGTGTTTCAGGTAAACTGAAAAGATATCCTACCCAGGAATGAAACACAGGATCGCATTTGTCAAAGTCAGACGCCGACCCCACTAGACCATAAGAGAAAGTATTTAAACTTAAATAGAATGTATAAATAATAAAGCTTTAGTTGAAATCATTATTGTTACAAACAAAATGTATAAAAGAAAATTATTTCAATGAGTTCCGTACTGTTCTATACAAACACACAGACATACAGACAAAAATTCTAAAAAATATCATTTGATATACGTACCTTGTAAATATACATACATACATATACATACATACATCGTACGCTTACAATTAAAGTGGCTTAACTCAATTTTTATGTAATACTCGATATTAGCGTTTAAAATATAAATATAAACTTACATTGTAATTGTGTACCTACTCAAAAGACTAATCCACAAAATGTAGTTAAAGCCAATCATTTGCGAAACACGAAAGAGATATATAAAGATGTAATTAAAAATATAATTTTTGAAAACTTTCTTGCTCTTTTATCACGAATTGCATTTTTTTTAATTCGGTCACTTTATTTCTAATGCGATATATGCATTTTAGTAAAAAGCGATTGTTTTAATGTCACATACAGACACTCCAATTTCATTTATTTGTATAGATAAGATATTACAAGTCACACATTCATGGGCAAGGTCGAAGTAAAGTGAAGATGGAGAAATGAGGGCAGCGGACGAGCAGGAAACAGATGGTTTCGCCACGAGCGGAGAGTTGCTGCAACCGCCGCCAAGTGCTCAGCTGAGCGGAACCAATGCCGCCGCCAGACACAAGTAGTAAGTAGAGGTGGTCATTATTACAACAGACAATATAACGCATTATTCTTGCACAACCAATAACAAAATTAACTCATCCTGTTGTTGTTGACTGTTGTTGACTGTTTTTATACATTTTGCCCACTAATAGCTTATAACATAATAACAGTTTAGGACAACAGTTATTGAAAAATAACAACAGTATAATTCATTATAGGCATATAGCCGTTTACCACCTCTAGTAATAAGTTCATTTTTAATTATATTAATCACACAAATCAAAAACCGATATCTAACTTATGTACATTTCTGATGATGAAAACATCATGAGGAAACCTGGATAAGTGCATTCGAATTCGACCTAATCTAAGGTTGGACCTAGTTTCCCATCTGGATTGCAGAGGTCAAACAATCGCTCTGCATTAAAACTGATGTTCTCGTTAAATCCCCTGAATTAGGTAGCCAACCCTGATATTATGATATAATACGGGACATCAATATTTCTATTCAAATAAAAAAAAAATTTAGTGTCAATGTGTTACATTAAAATAACCTCTTTTTACTAAATGCATATATGTACCTATGTTTATGTTTACCAAAACAATATTTTTTTTTAGAATTTTTGTCTCACCGTCTGTTTGTACCCTATAATCTCTGAAACAGCTAGACCGTTTTTGACGCGATTTTTACTGGCAGACAGCTGATATAATAAGGAGTAACTTAGGCTACTTTTATTTAGTTAAATTCAAACGCAGACAAAGTCGCGGGCATAGCGGACAGTCACGAATTTCTTCAAATCACAACCTCAACATAATGAATTCTAATAGTTATCTACATTCAATTCCAAAGAAATATATGTCTCCACAGGTCCAATATTTTTAATTTTTCGTAACACAGTGATCGTTGTCTTGTCAATCATTCATTTCTCATGTTTCCATATGACCGAAACGCCAGAACATGCCCTTTCGCAAATCTACACAGTCATTCTTTCAATTCCACTCTAAACAAAATAATTCATGAGATGTTAAAAATATTTATATAACACGCTTTCATATAACGCTATTTTTAATTGTTTATAATCAAATATAGAAATTGAACAATAATTCATAAATATTAAAAAAGTATAATGTATTTGTTCCATTGTATTTCACAACAATGGCTAATACCAAGTAAATTTACCAATTAATATACAAAATCATAAGTTAATTAGCTAAAAGAAGGTATTATTGCAAGGTTGTCCACTTATCAAAAGCAGAATTTAGATGCAAGCGTCATTGTTGCAAATGACGCAATGGTAACATCACGTCAAAACCATAGATGTGCAAAAATGCAAACATACGAAACATCAGTTAACGTCAAAAAACGTCAGAAGCATGAAGCTTAAAGTAATATTTGGATATCACACCCTTAACAACCCTGTTTTGAATATGTGTCGCTAATTCTTTCTAAATTCCAAAACAAACCGGTCATGTGAGAGATAGAAGAACCGGCCAGGTTGTTTAAAGCTTAATCTCCTCCATTGTAGTAGGTGGATGAAAAAAAAGTATTGATCAATATACTTGAAATGTTTAATGGTTCACTTTCATGATTATCGTATGAAAATAATATAACGGATTAAAAAAAATATATTTTAAGTACAATGTGTAAAAAAAGTAGAAAATATAGTGTGTGTATGAACTTGAGGTATATAATATTGTTCCAATATAAAGAGTTATTGGTGTAATAAACCAGAGATATAGCGTATATATATATATATAAGCTTGGCCCCGTTGTTTTTTTTTTGTCAGTGCAATAGGCTTTCACCTGCTTTAAAAAAT